>MCFE01000025.1:0-231036 GCA_002104905.1 Basidiobolus meristosporus CBS 931.73 | reverse complement strand
AGTTAGGTTTCCCACCGATTATCGAGGGAACTCACCCGAAAACAACCATATCCCCACCATGAATAGTTTGGAGGAAAAACCGGAGGCCTCAGAAATAGAGGAGAGCACCCCATCTGAGAGCTTTCTCCAGATAAGTTGAAACGTCTAAGTGTAGCTCTGACGGAGCCGTGTCTGGCATTACTGTTCACACAGCGGCGGCATTCCATTCGGCCAACGAAAGCCAAAGAGCGGTGGTGGTTGCTGCACCGTCGCCTCCAAGCCTGGACGTACTCAACAGCAAGCACCCTTTAAATCCCAGTTTCTAACGCTACCGGCGTTCCGCAGAGAAAGATCCCCTGGCGTGTCGCCAGAACAGTCACCAAAAGACAGCAGTTTTTCGATATTTAAGAAAGCCACCCAGCCAACAAGCCCATCGACTAACCATCCAAGCACCGCCCCAAAGAAGACCCCGCCTCCACAGGCCCCTCCCTTCCTCGTACCAAAGACAACCCCGACGCCTCCCCAAACCAGACAGCGGCCATGACTCGTACACAACAAAAGCTTCTCCTCCAAAGACAACACTTCCTCGCTGGCGATGCAAATTACCTTCACCATCCCAAGAATCAGCTTCGTCTGAGCAAGGAGACCGAAAGGATCCAACGGGAATTCGTGGGAATACAACAGTTCGAGAACCCACTGATGGACTCCTTAAGGAGAGTTATGGAGCGTAAACGTGTCGAAGTGGTGCAAGTCTCTCCCGGCAAACCATCCAATTTCGCCTATCTTCACTGATAGAGCTGGCTAGATATCCGCTTGATCCCTCTCATCTCTGCTGTAATAGGAGCGCAGCATGTCTATTCTTATTAGTCAGTTTGTCGGTTTACCCAGCTCTATGATATTCACAACGGTATATATATATAGTCTCTCTGATGTCCTTAGCGCCATTCTCTGTAAGGAAGGCTAGACTCATGTTAAGTAAATCTTTGGTCAGCATCAATGCTGCAGTGTAACAATCGTCTGCTCGCCATCTCCGTCACTTCTCTCCCCTCGCAGTCTCCGCTGGTACTCTATCCCATTCAATTCTTGCTGGAGCCCCAACTATTTGAACCAACCCTCTTTATCAGTGATGTAGCCACTAATCCCCAATCATTCCACACTGCCACACTATGTTTAACGGTCAAACTGCGATCTTGAATGGGCTGGTGCAAATGTGTGCAACGCAGTGTTTGTGTTTGATCGAGTTGAAAGCTCTCATGGATTTTCCAAATGATCCCTCTTCCAATGCACTGTTCAAGGTTACCACTGGATTTGTATTAGTTTCTGAAAGTGATTTGGAGTTTTGGAAGGGTGATATCTGTTGTAAGAGTGTGGAGATATTGGAAGTGACTGGGTGAACAAGTAGATTATATGGTTTTCACTTGATGATTTAATGAATGTAAAAGTAGTGTTTTTACTTTTGCATGGTCTTGGCAAAACAAACATGTAGAATATGTTTAGGAAGGTCCCAGGAGCATATGTGCAAAGTTTGGGGGACTTTGGGTACCTGATATCTTTGGGAAATATTCCAAGTAAATCCCAACAAGGAACTTGGGCAAAATACTTGAAGACTTGTAGGCTATGATCTAAGTGGCGAAGTGAATGGAATACGTAGGTGCAATTACGAAATTTTCAACAATTCCCGCTTTTTGATTCATTGTATTGAGCAAAGTATTCGAGTTCGGTGTACTTGATAAATGTAAGGAGCGCTTTTAAAAAAGCCCCAAGAAGTTGTGCTAAAAGGCAATGGTGTTTTCAAGGGGTTTGAAAATTTTGAGAAATTCCAGTGTATTCATCATTTCCTGGAATTGGTGTATATCCTTTGTAACTACTAAGAATATAACTGATATCATAGCTAAGAGAGCGCCACATATACGATACTAACTAGGTCCTAAACAGACTATTAAGTGAATATTGTTAAGAGTAGTGTGGGACTGCAACTGGACAGAGTGTGACTTGCATGTATAGATTAATATATGGGTTGGCTTCATAAAATCATCGCCATGTATATTCTGGGTAAGGTTCTAGGAAGCTCAGTGCAATTTTTAGTACCACATGGTTGCTTCTAGTATATACATAACTCCAAAGAACTAGTGATCTGGTTAGTCTCATAGAGAACAAGTACTCTATCGAAATACATGAATAGTTATACTATACTCATCATTCATGGCAAAGATCACCTCCGAGAACTCTAAATCGTTAGCAATCAGTCAATTCTTGCTACTTTCTAGCACCAGCAGGTAAAGTGAAAGTTAAAGCATTAGTTGAAGTGTTCTCTGAATACATTGACAATTGTTTTCCTTGCTTTTGCTTCAATTTGATCTATGATCTCCAAGTGTTAAATCATAGTATATGGGCAGTTTGGAGACCAATCAATCGTTTACAACAAATAAAAGTTTTGACTATACACAGAGAGCTCGAAGAAACAAAGTTCACCTTTTTGCACGATCAGTATGTTTAGCGTATTTGAAAGGGGATGCTTTGCCGCAGTAAGCAAATTGCAAGTGTGAAATTTATATGAATATCAATTTGACTCATCGTGGTGAACATTGTATACGTGGTTCAGGAACTATTTACATTAATAGGTTTAAAGTTCAGCCGTAACATATCGGTAAATGACCAATGGAAGACTATAGAGGATGAATGGCTACGCGCTTCTACTCTACTGCCCTGTTAATTCAAGGGAAAGAGAATGCCCCAATGATCCGCAAGAACAAAGGTGTTAAACAA
Organism: Basidiobolus meristosporus CBS 931.73; assembly: GCA_002104905.1. Lineage (NCBI taxonomy): Eukaryota > Fungi > Basidiobolomycota > Basidiobolomycetes > Basidiobolales > Basidiobolaceae > Basidiobolus > Basidiobolus meristosporus. The sequence continues at coordinate 228,291 of MCFE01000025.1, read as the reverse complement.
CTTCCCTCCAACAGCTCGTACTTCCACTAACTCAACTCTTAATATCTTCGCTTCTTTCATATAATGCAATCAATTCGTCACAGAAATACCTCACTGCAGCGTCATTTATGGTGGTTCTCATCGCTGTGAGTCAGTTGCATCAATAATACAAAGAGATGCCCTATGTAGCATGCGGGTGATGTAATGTTGCAAGTCGGATAACAGGACAATGTTGAAAATGGCCATTGGGGATGACGATTGCAATATTTACACAACAAATAGAAAAGAATTCTAGCACTCACCCAAAGAGGCCAGAATGTCTACTTTTGCTTATCTACCAATGCCTTTTCCTATAACATGATCAACATACTAACAAGCATTCGGTTGTAACGTCCAAGCGCCTAATCTACTAGGTGCATTAGATTTCAGCTGATAATAGCTGATAGTAACAGTGAACCGAGTCATAGCCATAGCAACAACAATTCCAGTAATCCATTATGTGCGCAGAGCCCCTTTTGCATTCTCTCACCCACCGTCCTGATAATACAAGTCGCCACATCCACAGCAATGGTTTGATGCATGCACAGGGTTTCAAATAGAACTCCACCAATTGGGGGCAATCGATGATGTCTAGGTATATCTTGACAGTTATGGAATCCGCACCACCTAGGTTATTCCAACGCCTCGTCCCCTCCGTCCGAAGCCCTGCCAAACACCATGCAAATCGTAAAAACCTCCCTCATTACACACCTGTGGCTCCATCAGCCATTATTAAGTCAACATCGTGTCTAACCAAATGAAATTACTTAATAAATCCGGCTGTTTCACAAGCCTGATCTGGCGAAACACGCAGCAACACAAGATACGGATCCGCACTGGATTTAGGGTTATTTGTTACGGTTCACAAGGAGGGCGCGATTGGTCGGTTGGATGGAAAAGAATAGTTGGGTCATTGAGTCCTTCGGGCGGTGATTGGTTTCCTGGGCGCGGCCATTTATTAAGTCGATCTCCGAGGTTATTAACTTCCATGTCAGACGCTTTGGTATTGTCACTCCAAATTGGGACGCCCAGACGCATGACTCAATTTTTTTCCTTGCCAGCATTCGCCGATGATTTGTTGTTATTAGGAAATTCCAGCCAGACAGCCAAATCATCGGTGGATTATTAAATTATTAAGCGAATCCTGCTAAATGCAGCAACCCATTAAAACCAAACTAACTTGATCTTAAAAGCTTGATAATCGAAATGTTCGGCCAGCCAAATCCCACCAATCGCGGTGGGACTCCGACACTATCGACACGCGAGTCTGGCATCAATGTAGTGCCTGTTATTAAACCAATCATGCCCTGGCCAACCCTAACCCTAACCCTAGCCCTGCTGGGACAGTTACTAATCCTTTCACATTAGCTTCTACTGGATTCCTATTTGGGCTGGTTCCTGGTTTCACATGATTTTCATTGGGAGTTGGCTGGATATCGGATGCTCCGCTGATTGTATGAGAATTTCTGGGACAGATGGCCCCGTCATTCCCTCGCCTAATTCCTTACCGCTGGGACATCATAGCAGGGGCTACGATGAGTGAAAAGGAAATTCATCTGCAAATCGAATTTTCTCTTCTGGAGGCGTCCCGTCTAGAATTTCCCCTCGCTGCGTCTGTGTACGGGGATGGCTTGCCCCTCGAGAGATAAGCGTGCAGCTGACCGATGTGATAGATGTATGGACTGAGGCAGGGAATTTATTTACATTTCAAAAGAGAAGAAGGGAAGGCTGTCTCCTTCGCTTTCACTAATAAGTGTAATGCTGTACACGATTAATCTAGGGGATATCTATCATGGACCATACAACAATATTACGAGGAATGTACAGTTCGAGAATGCCGCTCCGTCGTTATGCATCAATAGAATTCCAATAAAGTGGCTCTATGCCGTTATGATGAATCTATGATCGTCTACTTCTGCTTCTGCTTCTGCTCTGTTATGTGTTCTATGACTATCGGTTGGCGCTTGCGAAATAATGTACAGTACAATCCAAGGGGAACTGAGAAGTGGCCTGGCGAATGACGGCAACGATCCCGTCCATGGTAGCGCTGAACACCCCCTGAACTGGCATGTCCCCATAGGGGGAGACCAGGGTGAACGCGATCGGTAGGAAGATGTTCTGAGACTTGATGCAGGTCAGTTGCTCCTCCACCCTCTCGAGGTCACTCGGGTGAATGTAGCTCAGAAACGAATTCCCCAGGATCTCCTTTTGACTGATGCCAAACATGTAACCTACAAGCTCGCTGCAGTATTGGATATAGCAATAGTATGAGAACCGATTCAGCACCAAGCCAACGCGTGGCTCCGCGGTGGAGGAATTCAAGCGCTCGGAGACCGCCGCGGCAGGATGCGCCAGCTCCAGAGGTGGGTTCATCTGCGCCTGAGTGCTCTGGAGGCAACGGTCAGCTACTACGCGCATCCTGAACGTTTGCTGCGAGACTTACCTGCGATTCGGAAGAGCCCGGCTGTGCCGCTATCATGGGAGAGCCTGGCGGGAAGCAAGAGGGGGTTAGCGTGACCGGCTAAGCTTGTGGCGGTGGACAAGTTACCCATTCTGCTCTCTTCAAAGCGGTCGGGGCCTCGTATCAGGCGATTCGTATGAAAGATTATATTGTGACAAAAACTCCAGACCACCTCAATCTCAACCCAGCCAAACTTCCCTCGAACGCGTACATGGATGATGGCGCCCAATCGCTGGTTGCGGATGCAGTCGTCAAACACATTCAATGCGCATGTCAGATCATCGGGGTGATAATAGTCGAAGGTGGATTTGCCCACCAGCTCATCGGGCTCAAATCCCAACGCGTCACTCACACTTTCCGACAGGTAAATGATCTGATTGCTTCGAGTTGCTTCGTAGATGCCAAAGAAGCTAATCCCGCGTGGATCGCCCATGCGCTGGAACAATTCAAATATTTACAGTCAAAGAAAACAAGGAAATCGAGGGTGGGATGGGCAGATAGCAGAGAATCAAAGAAATCAAGTGATGTCAGGGTTTCGAAATTATCGAGGCCCGTCTATTTTATAGGGATGGAGAGGGTGGAATGTGACCGTGTGAAACCCATGAAAACGGCTACCCAAAGGGGTGATCCACCTGCGATGCTTATCTAGCCTGAGCTGAGATGCGTTCACATTAGCGCGGAGAATGTTTTGGCTTCACTACCGGATTAGAGTAGCCCCCTATTCATTTATTAACGGGATGGCTTTGGAGTGGCCTCCTCGGCCAATCGATTGCTCGCTCCTAATGATAACAATGCTGCTTATGCTGCATTGTTCAATACCACTGAATGTCAACCCATCGATCCCATTTGATCTTCTGGGAAGGCAAATCATGGGTGTTCCCGGAGTTCATTGGGTTGGCGCTAAAATATGGTTAAAATCATAATTTCTGCCAAGAAATTATTAACTGCTAGTTAATAACCAATGATGGCCGGTGAAACATTGGCCGCCTTGTGTTATGTGTTTTCCAAGGAACACCGTTGGCCCAATCGCATGCGGGGTCAATAAAATCTTTTGCTTCTCCAGATCTACCAGTGGCTCGTTGTTTCTGTTGGTCGTGAGGCGAAGTAGGCGTCATAGCCGATGCTCCCTATTCAAGCTAGACAGAGTATTTCACTTCGCAACCGTTCTCCTCTGTGTCTGGGTGTGCTAACCATGATCTCGTTATTAAAGGTGGAACTCTGAAGACGTTCCCATTCTCAACCGCCCGTAGGCTTCTACCCACCCTATTTACTAACCAACTTCCTTACCCACGAATAAACCTATCTAAGGTTTTGATTCGCAGTGGATGGATCTCTGTACAAAGGGACCTCGGGTACAGCCCCATGGACTACCCATGCCACAAAATCCTCGGAAGGGCCCTTCATTCCAGACCTAGCATAGAGGGAGCGTTGGTTGAACGCACCCTAAAAAGTGCTTTGAACAAGGGCCAGCTTGAAATTGCTATTCAAGCCTTTCGTAAGATCAAGAAGAACCCCGAGTTTATTGCTTCCGAGTCTTTACACTCGGACCTGTTGACACTGTTGGGAAAGTGCAGTACCTTGCAGCATCGAGACACGACACTAGAAATCTACCGATTCGTTCAAAACCTCAATCTACCTATTACCGTTGGTGGCTATAATGCAACACTGTCAGCATTAAAGTCCAGCGGGGATGGCGCAATAGCACTGCAGATACATCAAGAGATGTCCCAACGTGGCGTCTCCCCTGATGTAGATTCCCTTAATCTACTTTTACGCAAGTCCGAACTAACGCACATGGTCAATATCATGCAGGAATTTGAGAGGTTGGGTATAAAATACAACGCCATAACATACCAGGTGCTGGTTTCCAAGTATCTCGCCGAGGATTTCGACCGAGCCATATCGTGGTATAAAGAAATGGAGGCCAACGGCTTCTCTGCAGAGGAGCACTTGTATTATCGCATCATCCAATCAAGCTTTCAGCTCGGACATACCGACCTGGCGCATTCCACGTTTGAAAGCCTCGTGCGTCACCGGCGACCCACATTGCCAACTCTCAGTACAATGATATTAGAACACTGTAGATTAAACCAGATGGCCGAGGCGTCGCATTACTTCCATGTCATGAGAAAATGTGGTCTCCAGTCGACGCCGCGGATCTACCAAGCGTTAATTGACGGGTTTCTGAGACTAGCGGATGTCGAGTCGGCCATTGGAGTGTATTCCCACATGTATTCATACAACCCTTCGTATAAGATCGCCACCGAGACGTATACGCGTATGTTGGCCGCTTGCACCAAGAACCGAGATATGCAGACTGCTGGTTGGCTGTTCGATGAAATGAACAGACGAGGAGTAAACGTCAACGAATACACGTATTCAGTGATGATTGCTGGCTACGGGCAGTCGCGAAATGGCCCGGGTGTCAATAGGATGTATGAGGCCATCCGGATGAACCCCAATATCGAGCCTGATATAGCGCTGTACAACACACTGATGAATGCATACAATTGGATTGGGGATATCAGCAAAGTGCTACAGCTATACGACTCGATTCAGGCTGGCCGCTTGACCCCGAACAATGCAACCATCTCCATCCTGCTTGATTCTTGCGGCAGGCATGACGCTTTGTATCGCGCACAAGTGATATGGAATCGGCTCAAGCAACAACGGTTCCCTTTGAATTGCAACAATTACACCTCCTACATCGAGGCGCTGGCGAGGAACGGTGAGTCATCGAGGGCGGTGGAGCAGCTTTTGGAGATGGAAGTGGCCGGTATTCGACCTGATCTCAAGTTGGTTTCCACATTGTTGAGTTTTTTGAAACGAGATGGGGATCAGGATGGGGTCCAGAAAGTGGCCAATTACCTCCGTGAATCCCTCCCTGACCTACACAGGCTACTCAAGCCCAAGGTTGATTCTCTCTGACATAAGAGTTACACACCAATCGAGATTGGCACCCGTCCGCTCCAGCATGTGATGATTCCAATTCCGATTCCCATGTTCCTTGGATTCTTCCACAGTGGCAACAAACAAATCACCCATGCGTTGTCCGTTGAGTCTGCCCCAGTTAACGCTACATGAATCTGTGTTCCCACCCTTCAGTGAGTAGGCATTGATTGAACCGCCCCTCCGCAACCTAGGCCCCTCCGCAATGAAGCCGCTTGCCAACTATTGTGGTATCCCGACACCGTTCACGACCCATCAAATGGGTAATCGGAATCTGCCATTTGATGTCGCAAGATTGATTGGACCGAGATGTGTGGTGGTGTGATTTACATCCCAGACAAGCGTCGCATCCACCATATTGGGATCCCATGGCCCTGGATATGTTCAAGACGACATGCATCCCTTGAAGACTAGTGAACATCCATTTGGTGAGGATCGATTGTTCCCAACCCATATCGTCCGGATAAAGAGACGGCGATCATTCATTGCTTCGTCCGAGATGTGGGAATGGACCCAGCCATTGCTTCCATCTCTGAACGATCCTACTGCATACCCAATGAAATCCCTCCTACCTGGATCGCCTTCTTTTTCGCCCGCTATTCCTACCTCCCCCCATCCCTCTGCCAACACTCGGTGCTGTAGTATCCAATATGTTAATAGAGCTACTATTCACTTTTCTGACTCCATTGAGGCTTTATTTCCCATCGGCAGGTTACCGCTCCCAATATACAGCTTCTCTGAGTAGCAATGCGCTTACACTGTACATCGTATCTATTGGGTGGAGGGGTAGATTATTCCCTCTCTGGACTCTGCGGGTGACCCTGTCAAAGATCAGTTGAGATCCCCATGATTCAAGTGGGAAAATACCATCCAGGAGATAGTTGAACACTGTCAGGCTATATTCACACCCCACCCATCAAAATGCATTGGAGTTCAACACTCATGTAAGACTGTACCTTAAGTGTTGTCCCAGTTTTTGGTGAGATTGAAAGTGATTGAAAGTACCAATGGACTGGGTGGTTGCTCATCTTGTGATTTGTCAAATTCATTGGCGGCATTTACACTTTGGCATGTACTGTATAAAGAAAAATACAAAGAGTGTACTGTGGGAGATTCCTGGTCCAAGCATACAGCATGGAAAGTGTTTCAAAGAGCATGGCCAGCATTTGTTGTGAGAGTTTTGGAGATATTGGAAGTGACTGGGAGAGCAAATAGATTATGTGGTTTTCACTTGATGATATAGTTGTTTTTGTTGCAATATTCTGAGGAGTATTGGAAGTGATGTGGAGAACTAGAGGATTTACATGTTATTCACTTGTAGATTTATTGATCAAAAGTATGGTATTTATACTTTTGATAAAGTAGAGGAAACAAACGTGTAGAGTTTGTTAAGGAAGGTCCCAAGAATATGTGTGCAAAGTTTGGGGTCTTTTGGACAACTTTGAGAAAAATAATAATCTGGGTACCTGACAATTTGGTGAAAATATTCTAAGTAAATCCCGACAAGAAATCTAGTCAGGACAGAATGCTAATCACAGAATAAGATCTATGTGACTAAGTTAGCATGAATATTTAGGTGACAATTCAATAATTACAACACTCCCACTCAACAAAATATTCATGAGTAATAAATACATATAGTGAGTGTGCAATCTGTAATAAGCGTATAAGATTTAACTGTTTTGCATACTGGACTAATATATTATCCAAAGGTGTATGCATTTGTGTTCAACTTAATAGAACAAGTAACTTGGAATTCAGTATGCATATCTACTTAGTAATATGCCTAAAAATCTGAATGATCTGATCATAATACTAATCATCAGCTTTGATCAGTTGTACGGGCTTGAATAATAAGCTGAGTCTAATTGACAGATCGTAATAATGGTATATAGTCTCTGGGCTATCCAATGCTTCTTATTTGAGCAAAATTGACCCACTTTTGGTCAAGTTAAGGTTTTGTCATTTACGGCAGATCTGGAGTTTCCTTATTTCCGGCCAACAGTCTAATCCATTTAGACAACTTCACTGTGTGTCCATATTAGGCTCAGGGACAGTTACTTCCATCATATAGATGCTATATGAGGTAAAAAATAGTGACCTACTTTGGGTCAGGTTAAGGTTTTGTCATTTACGCCTGATCCGGATTATCCTTGTTTCCTGGCACTGTGGCACATATAACATGGCCAAAAAAAGAAGGTTTTTGCTCAACTCTGAGCTGGGATGGCCTGCTCCCACTTGAACCACGTCTGTTTAGTGATTTAGATCCACAAATATGATCTAGAATGGTCATCTTTGTCTTCTTTAAATAGCAATAACTTTCTTTGGACTGATTACTTCATATGCGGTAGATCCAAAGTCCATTTGCTTCTTGATTTACCCAGTTTGGTATTGGACAACACCATGGGTTGTTTGGTAGCTATTCTTAGAGTGCTTCTACTGATTTGGATTGATACAGCTGCTTTTGTCTTATCAGAATATACTTGTAGAATAGAGATTGGCGCTTTTCCAGAAGTGAGATTCTCCTTAACAAGGGCTTTGATTATCCTTATTCTCCTGATAGTTATTTTCAACCTTGAGCTCGGTTTCCAAGGCTAACTGATCTTCTCAGTGTCTTCAGAATTCATAAAAACCATCTGGTTGATCCTTGCACCTTTTTCTTTCAGCTCCATAGACAGCAGACATCAAGACTTCTGCACTAAATAATCTGTTCCAATATATACTACAATATCTAACAGATCCTGTTGAAGTTTCAAGGCTCTTCTGGGGTTTCTAGCTTGAGAACTTCGTACAAGAGGCTCCATAGAACATATCTGCATTGCCAGATAGTCCAAATATGGCCTACATAAGTTTTGGCACCATTTGGGAAGTACCCTAGTTTGCGGTAGTAGTATTTTCCATTTTTTCTTCTTTTCTTTTTCTGCTGATGACCCAGGGATAATTCCTTTTGTGGGGTGGTTCTGGACTTCCTTGCAGGTGGGACCATGGTGTTTTTGAGCACAAGAGTCTCCATGACATCATTGTTCCATAATATCTGACTATTTGAGAGTGAAATAATCAAAATCGGCATCCACTTAGATCATTCATAACTTTTGATAGAGTTGACCAAATTTGATCAAATAAACTGCATTTGATAGCTAGCTTCATCAATACTCCGGTATCAGACTCCAATATATCAGTATTTTTGAGTTGCAGAACTTGGCGGTGACTTGATCAATCAAAATTCTTTTGATCTGATCCAGAGAAGTTAAATATCACCAAGTGTTTTCTCCCACTGTAATAAGTGATATATATATAACAAGTATAAAGTACTGTGTTATCTTCTGAGTGGCTCTTAGCTGTGTACTGACCAACTGTTGCTTGGTTGTATACTCCAATCAGGCTTGCAATTATATGCTTCACTCCTTTGGCTGGCGGTAGAATCTTCATGAGTTGATTTTGCTAAATTTGTATAATACTTTCTCCCACTGTTTTGAGACTTAAACAGAGTGATAGCACGTCTAACAGCTCCATATTTAGCTCCTGGTACACTGGTTTCAGTATCAAAACACTTGATACAATTATAGCATTCTTCTAATGGATTGTGTAGTACATATCCGTACTCCAGGTGGATATATATGTATTATATATCATTGGGATCCTTACAATTCAGGAAGCTTGTTTCTGAGATCTTTTTCCATCAGTAGATAGTCCAGAATGGCGGCTAACAGCTCCAGTATTTGCATTCTCAGCTGTATTTTGAGTGGCAACAGATTTTTGGTAAAATCCTCCTCCGGCAATCATTAATAATGATCTATATTTTTTTTTTCTTTTGCAATTCAGGATAATATCCTATCCAAAAGCTCGTCTAACAGTCAATTGGGGTCATATGAATACATATTGCAGTATATTTCATTGTAGATCTGGACCCTCAATTGCTGGAATTACGCAATTTTCTTCAGTAGTGGTAGAGCACCAACATACTATATTTCTTGACACAATTACATGCCAGTTTGATTGACTCTTCTTCATAACTAACTTGGATAGTTACTGAAGGCATCTTTTAAAGGCAAGGCCTTCTTCTCCACAGCAATATCCTCATAAACATAGTCCTTTAGCAGCGGTAGTCTTCTTTAACCTTAGCAGAGCAATAGTGCGGAAAGTCTTTCTCCAGACTAGCAGAAAAGGATCCAAAGCATAGTAGACACCAAGAGGACAGCAAGCTCGGGGCTCATAACCTGTTGCAATATTCTGAGGAGTATTGGAAGTGATGTGGAGAACTAGAGGATTTACATGTTATTCACTTGTAGATTTATTGATCAAAAGTATGGTATTTATACTTTTGATAAAGTAGAGGAAACAAACGTGTAGAGTTTGTTAAGGAAGGTCCCAAGAATATGTGTGCAAAGTTTGGGGTCTTTTGGACGACTTTGAGAAAAATAATAATCTGGGTACCTGACAATTTGGTGAAAATATTCTAAGTAAATCCCGACAAGAAATCTAGTCAGGACAGAATGCTAATCACAGAATAAGATCTATGTGACTAAGTTAGCATGAATATTTAGGTGACAATTCAATAATTACAACAATTTCAAGGTAATCAAGGATGTATACAATCAGGTAGAAATCCAACTTTTCATGCTAGAACTGAGCAGATAGATATTGGACATTGTTTCATATGTGAAGCTATAGAGAATAACTTAGTTAGCTTAGTTCACTGTCCTTCAGATGAAATGATTGCAGACATATTTACCAAACCATTAGCAAGAGACAAGTTTGAATATCTTAGGCCAAAATTAGGTCTAGTCAGTATGAGCATTTAGCTCAGTGGGAGTGTTGTAAAAAATTTGGAATTCCACCTAAATATTCACCTAACTAAGTCACTTAGATCATTACCTTCATATCCTAGAGAATACTGACCAAATTCCTTGTTGGGATTTACTTAGAGTATTTACCCAGAACAGGAAAATTCTCAAAGTTGTCCAAACAGCCCCAATCTTTGCTCACATGTTCTTGGGACCTTCCTTGACCTATTCTACATGTTTGTAATGCCAAGACCATGTAAAAGTATAAATACTACTTTTACATTCAACAAATCATTAAGTGAAAACCACAAAATCTACTTGTCCTCCCAATTCACTTCCAATATCTCCAAGACTCTTACAGCATTTACAAGGTAAAAGAACAGCACCAGGAATTGCATCCACCAGGCCACTTGCCCTTTCATGCTCATCTAACCTATGCTACAGCACCTACACACCCAAAAAGCAGTTTCTGTCTATATGATGTTATTTTTTTGACTTGGGCAACCAAGCTAACATTGCTGTTACCAACAAACCAGCTATTGATAGATTATACTGTGAAATGGTTAGTGTACAAAAAAAAGACCTCTGAGAAGTCTTTACTGAGTGTTTAGGTGCTATTCCTATGCAAGGACTACGTTGATTAGAAATATTAGCAAATCTTGGTTTTGATATAATCAGGAAATCAGGAAACAGAAATAATAGAACACAATATCATGTACTTCCAATATCCTACAAATAAATATCAAGCAACGTAATAAACGTTTTACTTTGGGAAAGCAAACAACTGATTCGTAGAGGTGTGAGTTGATTTGAGCACATTTCTGCAGTAGCAGCCAAAACCTACCCAAAGATACTTGCCAATTACCATCCGGAATCTACACAATAACTGATACACCCATTACCAATGTAACACTTTTCTCTTTGAAACAGTGCTCTTCATATTCAACGCAGCCATTATGGAAAGGAAACAATCATTGGTGTTTCAGAAGTCCATGAGAGCATCAATACTACGGGGATCTTGATGCTCTATTAGACAATGATTCAACTGGAAATCAGCTGCTTCATACTATCTTCTGCAGATCAATATTTCGAATAGCAAATGCAAATAAGCTGGCCAAGCCATATTTATGATACGTGATTTTATTTTACATATATGGTAAGCTCTACTGTTTCATTTCTTTTTTGGCTTCCTTTTTTCCCTCGTCTTTGGCTTGATCGGCGAGTTTCTTGAGCTCTTCGAGTCTCTTTTCTAACAGCTCTTTTCCTTCGTGGAGGGTCTTCTCATTAGCTCCTTTCTCAGCGATCTTCTGAATATCAGCGTATGTATCCTTGATGATCTTGAATGCTTCAGGGCCCTTTCTTTCGGCGATAGACTTCATTTCATTGATGCTTTTATCTACCACTTGCTTTAATTCCGGAACCTTTTTTAACACCGGTTCTGCAAGCTCTTCAGCCGTTTGCCAGGTTTGCTGCTTAATCTCCCCCTTTAAGTCCTTGAACTCCGATAATTTCTTCTCCACCAGAGTTTTAGCCTCCTTGATGGTCTCCTCGTTGACACCCTTCTCCGAGATTTTCTTCAGCTGGGACACAAGATCAGTGACCATATCCGTCACCTGTGGGCCATGCTCTTTGGAGACTTCAGACAACAAGTCCTTTGCCTGTTCAACTTCCTTTTTTAAATCTGGCATTTTATCAAGGAACGGGCTGGCAAGTGCAATTCCTTTATCCCAAGCTAGCTCACCCGTTTGGTTGACCAGCTTCATCACCTCCTGTTTGTTTTCATCGATTAACTCTTTGATTTCCTCGATCGTGTTTTCGTTCATTCCTCCATCGAGGATCTTCTTCATTTTTGAGAACGTGTTGGAAAGGAGCTCCTTGGCCTCATCGCCGCCTTTTCCGGAAAGCTCCTTCAGCTCCTCAAGGCTTCCTCCGAGTGCATCCTTTACTTGAGGGAAAGCACTTAAGAATTGTTCGCTCGCGTCACAAGCAATGTCTTTGGCCAATTCTTGAACACGATCGATGCTCCGCTTGATGACCTCGGTGGCTTTTTTGGTGGAATCCTCATCCCATCCATTAGCTGTCAGATCAGATACCTCCTTGACGGTATCATGCCAGAGCTTTTGGATCTCTGGGCCATGAGTATCTTCTAGCTTCTGAATATGATCAAGTAGGCCCTGAGCACCTGGAACGGAGATGAGCAAAGGTCCTATAAAGCCTTTCGCGATATTCACCAGCACGCCCGGTGGGGGTATTTTGGCCTTAACGTCCTGAATAGTTTGTAGAGAGTTCTGCGTCTTGGTTACGATCTCCTTGGCCCCGGAGTACTTGTACCATCCGTACCCTACCCACGAATAAGGTTAGACCGAAGAGAGGATGAAACTTAGCCAGGTTCTTACCTCCGATTGCGACAGCACTCCCACCAGCGAAGCCAGCGAGAACATGGCTCATATTGTTTGATGTGGGTGGAACGGCTGTACGGGCCTTGTTGAATGAGTGTTGGCTCAGTATCTTGATACAAAGCTAAGTCAACCAGGATTTATGCTTACCGAAGAGAAACTTCTAACTGTGGTGGCTGAAACCTTGGCCAACGAGCGAGTCAATGGTAGTGGGCGAAACATTGTTGTGTGAGATTGGAACTAGGCAGGGAATTTGATGAGTTGTTATGGACAAATGAAGCCGGCTTATATGTTGCAGAGATTAGCATGCGCATACAAACTGAGCGTAAAAAACTTGATATATTGGGACGGATACTTACACATCGAAGATGTCATACCGGCGTGACGTGATAGTACATAGAGTCTAATATTTGTGAACTTAATGTTAGATTTTCCGAAGTGTCCGAAATTTATGAATTTAATGCCGGATTTACCAAACTGAACATGAAATCCGGTGATGATTATGGATTAGTGACAAGATTAGCTAACATAACCCATACCCGAAATCATCCAGTGTTGTGTAACTTAACCAATTACATGAAGTCATAGGTATCTACGTCACGCAAACCGTGGGTGTCAACATCCAAACTAGACTGGGAGATTCAATAAGAATATTCCCCCATTGATTTGGTAAGATGTTAGGGTAGAACCTGTTGCTATAGCTGCGTACCTTAAAAAATCGAGTTTTAACAGAACACTTCATGGTTCTGTCCCATTCGAGACATGGTATTCAAGTACCTCGGGTTATTTGATTCCATTTTAGTTGATTGCTTGACATACATGAAAACAACCAGTTGAAATTGGTCCCAAACAGTGTGAATGCATATTTTTGGGCTATTGTGGTGAAAATAAGTCCAATGGGCTCTAAAATTCAAAAGTAAAGAAGCTGAGCTAGCTCAGGGGTTGCTTGTGTACTAAAACTCCAAACCTTCTCAAAGCCCAACCAGCATAAAGCAGAGCTTCTAAAATGGTTGGAAATAGCCTGAGTTACTATTTTAATAATGTTGTACATTTTGTAACTGTCCAAAGAGCCCTACACTGTGTACACATGCTCTTGGGACCTTCCATAGCTCATTCTGGGTATTTTTTTTGCTAAGACCCTGCAAAAGTAGAAACACTACTCTTACATTCAATCAATCACTGAGTGAAAACCACTTAATCTGCTTGTTCACCTAATCACTGCTAATATTCCCAAAGCTCTTACAACAACTGAGTGTCAAAATTTGGCCTACCTATTCAGTCAAGACTGTCAAGTCCCAAATGGTGGACTTAACTCAACACAGCCCAGGGACAAAGGTTTGGAGATTTGCAATGGCTGTGGAGTATCTGGCCCAACCCAATTATCAGTCAGGTGCTTAGTGAAGTTACCAATCAACCAAAAGCAGATTGAAGGCAGATAGGGGTGATGGCTCTATTCAGCAATCCCAGGCAGTATTGATGTCTAAAGGATACACTCAAGCTAAGGACTAGCCTGCACAGAGATCTTGGTACCAAAGCTGGGTGATAAGTGTTGAAAGCTATGTATTTCTGCAAAACCTCAATTTATACCATTTATTGGGGGACACCATTATTCACTCAGAGAATACTTGTAAGCAATATTCAGAGGGCTAAAATAGCAATGGATGCGCCTTTAAATACTTTAAAACCTTTGCTAAGCTTAAAAGATAAGGCCAACAGGTATGTTACTTGTTTGTGTATTTTAGAATCAGGTTGATACGCCCTCAAGTTGTGAACACAAACTGATTGAAGACATGTTAAGGATGGGCATATGCTGAGATGCGAAAATTGAGGCATACACTTCTATTTTTGCTTATTTCAACAATTCATATAAATGTTGATCAGTGGTATTGAAAAGATATTACTAGCGCAGGTTTTGATTCTCAATGTCACAAATCAGAAGTAGTGCCAACTCTTATGCTAAACTAAACATATAGAACAACTTCGCAAAGTATACAGTCAGAAAGCCGGTATTGCAATCGCTAAAATTAACCAAGCCAGGGGTCGAACCTGGGACCTTCCGCTTAGGAGGCGGACGCTCTATCCACTGAGCTACGAGGCCACCTTTATTTATAGCATACCATTCATTTTCCCAATATCCTCAACATCCATGTTTGTGTAGGAAACTCCTGCCCATGCCCGTGACGAATTATAAAGTATACGCTCAAACCCGATTACAAGACTTTTGATGTTATTTCCAGCCTTTCCAAAAGTTTGAATCTATCGGGGTACCTTGATGGGGATGAAATCAAACATAGATATCGCCTAAAATTTTGTAAAACAAACAGTTTCAGTGTTTAAAAAGAAGAGGCAAGAAGCTCACATAAGCAGACCTTTATTGGCAATAAAGCAGGTCTGGTTCGGGTAGTGCTGTTAGCCCTTTCTGTGCGCAATAGCTCTTTCATACTCATTCTCAAGGTCAACCTGCTTGGGTTTATCCCCAAAGTGGGGTGGTTTTGCTATTACAAATCCTCATTCATATTGATGACCAGATCTTCTTGTGGATCCCTCTTGATACTCATTTACAAGCTCGTAGTGTTCATACCCGTTAGGGAGTATTCCGGTATTGCAGGTGATGAAAATACGCGCTTCTAGATTCTCCTTGATATAAATCGATGATTCCACATCAGTTACCTATAGGTCCTGAATAATGAATATTGCTATAAATTTGTGTATAGCTAAATGGTGTTGACGCCCTCGATACCCAGGATGGATAAAGCGAAATGTTGAAATTCCAAAGTAAACACGGTCCATGCTTTATCCGATAGGCCAACGTCCCGCTGGTCAATTTACACCAGCAGGGGAAGTTGGAAGCATCAGTCTCATATGGCCCTGGTAGTTGGTGAATGTTTCAACACAATAAACCTACAAGTAAAATTTCATGCAGTTGTCTTTTCTCTCTCCTCTCTTCTCTCCCCTCTCTCTCTCTCTTGCCTTGTCTTACAACATGAACAAGCAGTCTTAGTCCCTTCTCTACTTGACTTTGATATAAAGGATATTTAGCAAACAGTAAAGCCCATGCTCATCTTGTAGGCTTTCTGCACTCCAGATATCTATATTCTAACTTGGCTTCTTTATTTGTGCTATTACATGCAGATTTCACCCTTTGTTGATTATCATCCTGCAATACTTTCCCGAAAAGACACTTACTAATTGTACCTACCTATAATGATATTGAAGATAGCTCTATGGTGCAAAACATCAACTTGAATACTGCAGATTCATGTGACAGATTGGCCCTGATGGTTTATTTCAGCCAAAATGTGTACTGCCATACTTGCCTAGACCTAAGTACCAGGAATGTACTTCAACAGTCTTATTCCATGCCATGCTATTCTTACAAACTTTATCTGATCTATGTTACAACATCCACACCTAAAAACTTACAATCAACTGGTTAATTGTGATCTGTTAGCAACTCCTCATTATTTTGTTTTCAATTAATGCAGCGCACTAGCAATCATTCCTTCCAAATGCGAAGGCTGGTAAACGCACTATAGTCTCACCTGTTGTAATTGGCCAGCATTTCTCTACACTTGATGCATTTGAAACATATAGACTAATTTGTACTTATGGCCACACTTTTTATCTTTTAAGTGTTATTCCTTGGTTTCAGGACTCTGGTTTGCGTATAGGAGTTTAAACCCTTATCTCTGTAATATTGAATCAAAATCATTACTGCGTTAACAAATTAGCTCAGCTAGCTTACCTCCGAAAATCATCGATTCTGAAACAATGATTGTCGTTGGTTTCACATCTTCAAAGTATCAACGTGGACTTTGTGCTGTTGTGTCGCGGAATTGGATGGTAACGAGCAAAGGCACTGCTCCCTACTGTATGTTCCCACTCGTTCTTATTATAGGAACTGTACAGACGCAGGGTTGTATGGTAATGTCCAATAGTCCAGGCATTTTCCAAGTTTCATGGGGTGTCATTCACCGTACACCTCACCATTATCTGGCGCATAGTTACCGTACGCTTTACTATTACCTAGCATATTGTTACCGTTACCAACTCACATGATTAGAGATATTATTGTCGAATCAATGTTTTCATTCATCCCGCTAACCCTGTAAATTCAAATATGCACCGCTTTTATGAGTAAACGCAGTGACCGTGCAGCTTTTAGGAGAAATCAGAACGGTGTGCTTCCTCAAAATGTTTTCTGATTAATTCCCTAATTCGGGGAACCTTTCAACTGATAAAGATGTAATGATGCGTGTTCCGTACAGTTGATAGCAACAAAAGTGCCTCTATAGCTAGTTAGCGCCTGAATCCAATTAAGCTCAGCATATGGGGTAGCATCATTACCAACTATGTAAATGGTTGTTGGAGTACATTTTCATTACGTACGGCATCGATGGAGATTGGAGGAGACTTGACTGCCAACTACACCACCTCATGGATATTGGAAGAGACTTGAGACACTGTGTGCTGGTTCAACTGTGCGGTTTGGAGTCATGTCAAGGTCGGTATTGAGTTGACGCTGGACCATTATGGGCAGCACCTCACATTGGAATGCAGTAGAATCACTATGGAGTTTTATGTGGCCAGAAATTCGTGGTCAAAGCGGTGGTTGGGTGAGATATTGAAAGCCAATATGTCCATCAATCCAGCTTATGCTCCCATCTGAGGTTGTTGACCACTCAATACAGCCATTGGAAAATTCGCAGATTTTGAACCCATATTTAGTAATATAGCAGTAGAATGCAACTCCACGTAAGTATACATCACATCAGATACATAGGCATTCTCGGCACTAAATACAAGAACCTCTGCGATCTCACTAATGGCTGACCTTCATTTCTCCCTCTTATCTACTCCTCAAATCCCCTGCAACTGAGAAATCTCTATAAATACTGCTTTGAACCCTTTGTTTCGCTCAGGTCCAGACTTATTCCCAAAAGCCCTCGTACCAGTTTCCTTGGTACTCTCACTTGTATCCAGTCGCACGTAGAAAATCAATTTCGTAAGAATGGGTTGTTGTGTTAGCCAAGAAGAAGTTGACGGCAAGCGAGCCAATGAAGTCATTGAAAATCAACTTAAGCAGGATCGGACTCTACAGAAAAAGGAAGTAAAGATGTTGCTCCTGGGTAGGCAGTATTTGAGTGACTTCCTTGGTAGTTATGCACTAACCTATGCACCATAGGCGCTGGCGAATCCGGCAAGAGCACCTTAATTAAACAGATGAAGTTAATCCACGAGGGAGGTTACAGTATCGACGAAAAAGAGGCATTCAGAGAAGTGATCTTTTCGAATACCGCACAATCCATGAGGGTCATTCTGGAAGCGATGGACATCATGGATATTCCATTCGCGGATGAAAAGAGTCACATATACATGCACATCATCATGGAGCTTCCTGAGCAGATCGAGGGAGAGACACTGCCGGCAGAGATCACCGAGGCCATAAAATGTCTCTGGGCCGACGAAGGAGTACGACTGTGCTTCCATCGTTCGCGAGAGTACCAACTGAATGACTCGGCTAAGTAGTAAGTAGGCAAGATACGTATCATTTCTGGGCATCACACTAACCAAGCCCAGTTATTTCGACTCGATCGAGCGAATTGGACACCCTACCTACATCCCCAATGACCAGGACGTGCTACGCTCCCGAGTCAAAACCACCGGCATGACCGAGACAGTCTTCACTATGGGTGATATGACCTATCGAATGCTGGATGTCGGCGGCCAACGTTCGGAGCGGAAAAAGTGGATCCATTGCTTTGAAAATGTTACCGCCATTGTATTTATGGTTGCCATCAGTGAATATGACCAGAACCTTATTGAA
Source organism: Basidiobolus meristosporus CBS 931.73 (assembly GCA_002104905.1). Taxonomy (NCBI): domain Eukaryota; kingdom Fungi; phylum Basidiobolomycota; class Basidiobolomycetes; order Basidiobolales; family Basidiobolaceae; genus Basidiobolus; species Basidiobolus meristosporus. Next base: position 209,856 of record MCFE01000025.1, on the reverse strand, counting down.
GACGATACAGTGGTAAGTAGGGCACCATGGCGCTCAGCCCAAACAAGGTGGTAACTCAGATCTGTACTGTAGAATCGTATGCAAGAAGCCCTCACGCTATTCGACTCCATATGCAATTCGCGCTGGTTCATTAAAACCTCGGTCATCCTATTTCTAAACAAGATTGATCTGTTTAGAGAGAAACTTATTTCCTCTCCGATGAGCGACTACTTTTTGGACTATGATGGTGAGTGGCTGAACTGTTCTGGGCCGCATGTTGCAATGTGAGATTAACAATGCCTTCTTAGGCGGGGAGGACTTCGATAAAGCGTGTGAGTTCATCACCAACTGTTTCAAATCGTTGAATCAGACCAACGCCAAGACAATCTACACCCACTTTACCTGCGCCACGGATACACAGCAAATCAAGTTTGTCATGACTGCAGTCAACGACATCCTTATTCAAAATAATCTTCGACAGTGTGGCTTGTTATGAGATTGACTTCTCCCTCTTTTGTAAATTATCTCACGAATGAATATGCTCAGCATCCTTGCTGAGGGGAGTATTCCCACTTCAGTATCCCCATTGAGATTTGATCATTTCAATATACGAAACCCACTCATAGAACATTTTGCCGTCCTCGCTACTTTCCTCAGTGGTGACTAATATATAATATAATGATCCTGGTATTACAATAAATCCTCGAGTCCCTTTCGGGCACCACCAGTATCACTTCCTTGCTGTTTCAACCAAGTGCACCGTTACTGTTGCTGACGTCGACCTGCGGGATCGGTAGATACGACTGTTCCAGAAATCATCTTTATGGCACCGTACCACCTGAAAAGTGCTCATATTCCACTATTTAGTTCCGTTTAAAGTGGGGGATATGTAACCTTGAAATTTCCCTGGCTAATCTATGGGTGGCTAAACATTTGGAGGTCTGTTTGTTCCAGCACACTAGTATTACTTTAGTGGAACATCAGCCTTATATGTAGTGATAAAGTTTTGGCGGCATTTATTCTCATGCAGGTGTGAGTGCAACCAGCTAAAGCACCAAAACTAGACAGGCTTAATCAGTGATAAACCAAGATAATATACAAGAAAACCAAATAAATGTACAATTACACCTGGGGAAATGCAAGTGAAATGTCGACTTTCGTAAATTAATGAATGTGAGAGAACTATGTAGCAAGCCGCGCTCAAAAGGTAGCGACTCCGTTATTTAAAAACTGCATGCTCGAGCTTTCTCCGATGTTCGGATACGGCTGTTCAGTCTCCACCACGCCGTGCGCATTCTCTCCCTCGTTTTCAAGGCAGGATCCACAAGCATTGGGAATCGAGTATAGAATTCGTCAGGAAGCTCCCACGCTGAGGGATCTTGAGGGTTACCATGGCAAATGGCTTTGGTTGAGAAGAGCTCCCACAATTCATCAGCGTCGTAGTTTCCTTGTTGCTCTATCATTAGCTCTTTCAGCCTTTCACTTGGTACGCGATCTATCCGGGGGTCATACTCGCTGAACATATACTTGGGCTCGCGACTTTCCGGTATTAGATTCATAGCGATTCCGCCATTGATACGGCTAAAGTCGGGTGGAGGAATGGTGAGAGTAATCCCATCTGGAAATACTGGTAAAAAGCCACCGTTTAGGAGGAGGCTTTGGACTTTGTCATCTAGTTCTGTATTTGGCATTTTTTCACTGATCGTGAAACACGGTTTGTCGCTACCCTCAATTAGGCTGAACTCAGATAGCAAGCTTGCACATGGCGAAGTGGTGGTATAATCCATTTCCGAAATGCACGAACCATCATAGAGGCTTAGATTTTCATCAAACTCGTAAGACAACGATGAGAATCCACTCCGTGTGTTAGCGCTTGGGGCACAACTACTCGACAATGGCACGGGAGCAATCACTGCGCCATTTTCGTTCCCCATGCTGGTGGTAGTCGGGAAGATATTGCTGTGGATATTCTTCTCAGGGTGTGATATGACTGCGGCGGTAGGTGCCGACACCAATGAGGTATTAAAGCTCGAGACAATACTCCGTAACTGCACATTGTCATTTTTCAGTATTTGAATCAGATAGCGTAGTTTTTGATTCTCTCGGCGAAGTTCGTTGTGTACTTTATGCTGATTATCACGTAACTCCTTGACACATGCCTCAAGTTCCTTTAGGTGCTTCTCTTTACGTTCGCGAAATGCCCGTTGTGCTGCTCGGTTCTGTGCCTTACGTAAGGCTGGAGAGGCTGGGTTCGGCTTCCGGCCGGGTTTCTTTTTCTGTGGCGGCTCCATGGATACAGGTGACTCTTCTGGCTGCATCTCTGGGCTAGGAACAGATTCTTTAAGCTACTGGGTCAGTATCGTCTATGTAGATAGGAATGAAAAGCAACTTTTACCCACCTTCGCCCGAAATATCTTGATAACTACATTTGGACGAGTCAGAAAGTGAGTCTTCTTGTGATTCTCTGGGAGACAACATCGAAGTGGCTCAGGGATAATGGCAGTGCGATCCAAGAATAAAGAATGAAGGATATGTTGCGAACTGGCCAAGCAAGAATTTGCTACGTAGTTGAGGGAAAATGGCAAATGAGGAAAATTGAATACTCCATTCGATCAGGAAATACGCTTAAATACCTTCATCTGCCATAGCTCGTCAAATTAAGGGTCCCGTTTCACCCAAGATTTCCCAATTGGTGAGAGAGTTCGAGTGATATAAACCCTCAGCGATGATTCGCTAAAGCCCGGCCATTATTACCACACTCCACCAAGCAACGAACCAGAGTCAGTGATCGAAGCAATATTATGGCGTGTAACGGTTAGACGGCCAAGGTCACGCCATCAGTTGCACTATCATAACAATGTGAGCATCAAATAGGAATCATGCCGATCCGTGGGTTATGAGCGAGAGATCTGCCTTCTACTAACTGGATCATGACGTGTATGAGGAGATCTAAAATTCGGGTGAAACTAGAAATGTGACAAGCTTCTTACTGCAATGGGCTCATGTGAAATTCATGTCGGTTACACACCATTTTCGCCTCCTGCTGAAACCGAATCTCCTCCCCGCTTAAAAGAATCTAATATGGACGGCACACTCTCGTGGTACTAATGGTTTGGAGAGATAGTACGCTTTCGTGGTACTAATGGCTTGGGTCTTGCTAATTTCCTTGGATTTCAATGTTCCGATTCCCTACCGTGATCAGCTGATCTTTTCGCCTGTAACAGTGGCATACACCCCCTCCGCAGTAACAGGTTAGGAGAAACAAGAACACAATGCTGTCGGGTAGAGTTCCGATATCCATGAAATGGTTTTAATTTACATTACTCAAGGTTGGATCAAGTTAGAACATCGCAAATAGATGCAGACCAACGCTGATAAATAGGATTCATTGATTTCATGGATGGGAAAACTGGGGCCTTCGGACAATTGGAATTGCCACATGATTGCCCATCAACCAGTAGGTAATAAACCATAAAACCATGTTGCTGGCATGGATCAATGCAGCAACATCCTACCTGATGCCCAAATATATTCATACTGATGTCAAAACAAATGGCTATGCTGTGGTCACGATCAAACGGGAGCCGGTCAACTCCATGAACTTGGATGTTTGGACACAGCTGCTCGATGTACTGGAGGCACTGGAGGGCAATTCTCAAGTGCGTGGTGTAATCTTTTGCTCAGGACTCCGTCGCTCGGTTTTCACGGCTGGTAATGACCTTAACGAGCTCTACGCACCCAGGACCTCGTTAGAGCGGTACACCGCATTCACCACCATGTCGAATCAGTTCCTGGCTAGACTCTATCGCACAAAACTCATCACCATCTGCGCTATTCGTGGAGCCTGTCCAGCTGGTGGCTGCTGTCTCTCCCTATGTTGCGATTTCCGTGTAATGTCGGAAAACGGTACCATTGGCTTGAATGAGGCTGCGTTAGGTATTCCGGTTCCAACAACATGGATCCAGCTCATGTCGTCCGTTATCGGGCAAGGCCGTGCAGACAAGCTACTTCAGTTTGGTACGCTGGTGGACGCCAGCCAAGCCAGGCAACTGGGACTTATTGACGAAGTGGTGAAGAATGAGGAAGAGGCCCTTGCCAGAGCCGAGGAAATAATGGCTCAACTGATGAAAACACCTGATGATGGCAGGCATACTACCAAGAGCTCCTTGCGTAACGAACTCTCAATGGTCTGGGGGGACGAAAAGAGATTGAAGGAGGAAGCAGTCCAGAAATTCCAGAGGCTCACCCATCCCACCACCATCAAATCCTTGGATGGCGTGTTCACTCGGCTACAGAAATCCAAGATTTAGCGGATGATCCTGCTGGTTTATCAGTCAAACCTCTCTCACCCAGTATTAATCCCGTGGATGCCGACTGCCGAAAAATTCTCATCCATGCTAATCAAGGGTTAACCACGTAACACCGGTCCGAAAAGGATAAGAGTTGCTCAGACTTTCCAAGAAAAAATGAATAAACCTCATTTGTCGTAACTTGGTCGTGTGTAATAGATCAAGATTATCACTGATCTCATGCTAGTCATGCAGGGAAATTCTCATCTGGAATAGATTGTTTGGAAATCGATCTGTGAAGCACACCACAACCATCCTACTAAATAGCCGGATGTGGCCTCAAATCTGTTCTCCTGTTCAGCCATCTAACCAAATCCTCCTTGTGTGCATCAGTATTGGCTGATTTAGACACCCATCTTACTTGTGCTTGGTATAACCTAGCTAGTGGAGGTACCGTATTGTAGATGCGTACATTTTGTTGCTTGTGATTTGCATTTCAGAATAGTGAGAGACGGCAGTGTTTGCAGATGAAGGACGTTGGAGGCGGGGGGGCTCAACCATGGAAGATTCCGCTAAAATATGGAAGTAGATGTTGGGGTAATAAGCATGTGATCATCACGATGGTTGATATCCTTCAATATTATTATCTGAGGAAGCTATAGGCCATACAAATTGTGGAATATTCACGTGCTAATGTAGGTCATCCCAATGAACCGTTGACAGGCTGGTGTTGATGGGGCATTGAGGGTTAGGTGCAAAATATACTAACCTTGCTAGCTTTCAGACCACGGATAAGCACTGACACCAAGTAAGATCTAGGCGCTCAACGTTGGATCTCTGCGCCTGTACTCTTGCTTATATGAGGTCTCAACTATAGTGTACTGATGTAGGTATCATGCGCATATTCTGACTTTTTGTGACCTATAGATGCAAGATAATTGATGGAGAGTGGGACTTATACTGAATAGTTTATGGAGTAAACGTACACTTGCAACAGAACTTAGTAACACAAACACTCAGGCCTTGCGGCGTAATGTTCAAGGTCTGTGGGCTCTATGTCTGATATATTCATCCCTCGCATACACCATAACTGCCAAATTTTGTTGGGAAATTGCTTCGCTAGTCGTATATAATTAGTATGGCACCGGATGATATGTAGGTTATTATTTCATATTTGATCTAACTTACAGCTGTTCATTTAAACCTGCTGCGTATGTGGAAGATCTGTATCACTTGAAAATGCACAAATCAAATTTATACTGATTATCGTTTACTAATTCACTTCCAAGCCACAGTAATGTGGCGTTATCAAACTGGATACATTTGTTGTAAATTTCGTAATTATGCCTAAATACTCCATCAACTTAATCACAGATCGAATCTTAGAATATCCAGCTTGAATTCTTGTTGGAATTTAGTTTGAATATATTACCAAAATGCCAGTTACTCTTAAGTTTGTGCGTTATTTACTAATTCCTATTCTTGGTTGCCAAGCTTTCAAGCCTGTCCAACAAGTCCCAAACAACGTACACTACTTCAAAAGACTCCTCCTACTACAATGAGAGTCTTGGATATGCTGAAGGTAATATGGAGAATATGGAAAATTACATGATATTTACTTGTACTTTATTGAGTTCAAATAAAGTACTTGTGCATATTGGAGAGCTTTGACAGACCTAAGGATGTTTCAAGAGGAGCCCAAGGAAGTGGTACGCAAGTCTTGTGGCTTTTGAATGAGCTTCAAGAGCCTTTATAACTACTGGACCTTCCCACATTCCAAAACTGGCTAATAACTGACAAAATATGTATAACAATAGGTAGAGCCTTAAGGCATCTGTGGAACTGGGCTATGAATCAAGTACTTACAGTGGTTTTTGCCAACTGACTCTAGGCAAAGTAAGCATGAAGTGTATATTTAGAATAGCTCCAAGCATTTGCATGCAGAGTTTGGAGTTTTCTATCTTATGTATTTTCTTTAGTGCACCTAATATTCACTTCGCTACTCGAATCTGTTGTAAAAATTCGGAATTCCACCTAAATATTCACTTAACTTAGTCACTTAGATCATCATCTACAAATCTCAGAGAATACTGACCGAATTCCTTGTCGGGATTTACCTAGAGTATTTTCACTAAAATATCAGGTATCCAGAACATGAGAATTAGATAAGTTATCCAAACAGCCCCAAACTTTGCTCGCATATTCTTGGGACCTTCCTAAGCATTTCTACGGGTTTTTTCGGCCTAGACCATGTAAAAGTATAAATACCACCTATACATCAAATAGTCATTGAGTGAAAACCACATAATCCACTTGTTTTCCCAATCACTTCCAATATCTCCAAAACCCTTACAACAGTGAAAACAGCATACATTACCTGTTCATCCAGCTACTTCCAGTATCCTCAAAACTATTACAAAACTCTAAACAGTTATATGAAATACCATCCTCTAGGTTCTCTACATTGGGGAGAAATAACTACAAAGCTTAATGAAGGATATTAGTCAGAGAATATTGAACCTGGTAACCAGGATTTAAGTGACATGGGCTATGTATACATCTAGGTATAGCATAATATCCTATAAATGCCAAGATACTATCAGTTTTCTGACAAACTACACAAGGGCCATGTGGTCATTATGATATATGTCTTTGTACAGGTGTAGTTAGTCCAAACAGCACCTTAGCAATTGTACATAAAAACTGGACATTGTATTAGTTGGCCTGCATAAGCTTACGCTTTGATGGTAGATTAGGACTAATTTATGGATCTTCCGAGAATTCCAGGTTCCAAAGTAAGTGCCCATATTATATTACAAGTCACCAACTTATTACCTGGTTATCTATAAATTCATGCTCCGGTAGAATTTCTGATGGGCATTACCAAAATACCATAAACAATATCATTGACTTGGGTTTTATTGTGTATAACATTGGCCAACACTTCAAAACGTGGAAATAATGGCAATTATCAAAAAATTAAACACGCCCAAATGGGCTTTTAAGTTGTGTGTAGCTTCCTTGGATCTTTGTTAAAACATGTTTATCATAATTTTATATTACTCGATGTTTTCTCACTCTATAAATCATAAAAAAACATATTTTGTCCTGAATACACTAGATCACCTCCAGGCTCCTTCAGCCACTTCAACTTTCACCAATGTTACTTTTGCTGAATATTTCAGCAGATTTCTGAAAATTACAATTTCAGTGTTGATAACACAACTTTAACTATTCAAGTAACTAGATCCCACGCACTGAGCGAAATATCAGCGAGCAATACATAAAGATGTGTGGTATTTCAAGAAGCATATACTATATACTAGTTGAATAAGGCAAACGCGCACTACTGACCCAGTAGATTACAAATAAATAGGGACTAATGGGAAGTTAGCTTGGCTTTTATAAATAAATAGGGATAAATGAGAAGTTGTCTAGGCTTCAACTCTTTCGCATTGGTCTTTTTTACACCACTTCCTTGGTTGGGCGAGGTACATGACAAACTCAAATGATCTGCGAGAAGGCTCGTAAAACAATACCAACTCAAGCAAACAAATGTAGTACTACAACTGGAAATTTAGCACAGTTACTAACTATACAGCTGGCTTGCGTGCCGTGGTAAGACAACACATCTAAACCAAGCAAATATTGGGGAGCTTGAATGCAAAGTATCCTCGATGAAATCGACCATTCATCGGTCACTATGATCAATCAATCGGTCAGCCATAATCACGACTAAGAGTTTCGCACGCAAAGCCTACATATGAAACTGTACTCATTCACGAGATAAAATAACGATCAGGTATTCATTAAACCCATTAAACCCATTAAACCCAATAGCAGCAATGATTAAGCCTAATAACAGTAATGATGGTTGTTATCACTGTACCACGAAATCGCTATACATTGAGTGAGTCATGACCAGAGTGGTATGAATAAGTATGAGTCATCGCTGTGTATATTCTGGCGATTCAGCTCTGATCCAGCTCGTAGCAGATTCCAGGTAATGGGAACTCGTTTGGAAAGCTAAAATGGAGGATTAGTGAAGATTCGTGGAGAATTAGTAAAGATTCATGGAAGATTCAATTCGCTATCTATGCTCCCGTAGCCCCAGTATATTCCGTCTTCCCCTGAGTGAAAACTAGCTCAATTACTCCCTGATGTATCGAAACCTTATTCAGATGGTGCATAACAAGGAGACGCTACAACTCAAATCGAAGTGATAAAAATTTTCTATATCCAGCTGCACTCAGAGCATTACAACGTTGGCTCATGGACTCATTAGGCAATCTAGCTAGAGCTGCTCAAGTGTTCGGCTTGATCCGTACGGGGACTGGTATTAAGCAAGTCCCTCCAATCGGCTCACTACGTATTCATTCCATTTCCGGCTATTTCCAAAATAGGAGGTAATGCAAGGGCAGTGAAGCCTGGCCAAAATTTATACAAAAAGCGAGAGAATCCGAATGCATTCTTGCAACTTTCATCTTTAGTCTTTCTTTGGGTGAACCAGTACTACTAGGTTTGTGACTTAAGACAATCTCACGCGTTCCAGCTCTGGTGCTAATCATTAGATACCTCCTCTCCAATTTAGAAATGTGTGGTATCTTTGCTGTTTTCAACTATCAAGGCGATATTCACGCCTATCGTCAACGTGCTCTTCAATTATCCAAGAAGTAATGAATTTTCAATATGTCATCCAGGAAACCATATATATTTACCGGGCTCCTTAATTCACTTAGGCTCAGACACAGAGGTCCCGATTGGAACGGTTGTGTCATCAAGGATAACCACATTTTATGCCACGAACGTTTGGCTATCGTTGGTGTTGATTCTGGTGCTCAGCCCATTGTTAACGAAGATGAAACCCTTGTTCTCTCCGTCAACGGTGAAATCTATAACCACAAGACTTTGGAGAAGAGCTTGAAGAACCCAACCGAGATGAAGACCCGCTCCGACTGTGAAGTAATCCTTCATTTGTACAACGAAATCGATACCGAAGTTGTCAGCAAGCTCGACGGTATGTTCAGCTTCGTCCTTTTGGATACCAAGAAGAACCGCTTCATTGCCGCACGTGACCCCATCGGTATCACCACCCTCTACCAAGGTTGGAACTCTGCCTCTCCCGAGACCGTCTACTTTGCTTCTGAGCTCAAAGCTTTGAACGAGGAATGCGATAAGATCATTGCTTTCCCTCCTGGTCATTACTATGACTCTGCCACCAAGGAAACTGTTCGTTACTTCAAGCCTACCTGGTGGGATGGAAACAAGATTCCCAACAATGAAGTCGACTACAAGGCGCTTAGAGAAGGTTTGGAGAAGGCTGTCCGTAAGAGACTTATGAGTGAAGTCCCCTATGGTGTTCTTCTCAGTGGTGGTTTGGATTCTAGCTTGATTGCTTCCATTGCCTGCCGTGAGTCCATCAAGCTCGCTGTGGAGAGAGCTATCGAGAGCGACGATGATGTTGACCCAAGTGGTTTGTACACATGGCCTCGCGTCCACTCCTTCTCCATTGGTCTTCCCGGAGCTCCTGACTTGGTTGCCGCTCGTAAGGCTGCCAAGTTCTTGAAGACCGTCCATCATGAATACACCTTCAACCTTCAAGAAGGCCACGATGCTATCGCTGATATTATCTATCATCTTGAGACTTATGATGTTACCACTGTCCGTGCCAGTACCCCCATGTACTTGCTCAGCAGAAAGATTAAAGCCATGGGAGTTAAGATGGTACTCTCTGGTGAAGGTTCCGATGAAGTTTTCGGTGGATACCTTTACTTCCACGCTGCCCCCGACTCTGATGCTTTCCATCAAGAAACCGTCTCCCGTGTCAAGAACCTCCATACTTCCGACTGTCTTCGTGCCAACAAATCCACTATGGCTTGGGGCTTAGAAGCTCGTGTGCCTTTCTTGGACAAGGCATTCTTGGAAATTGCCATGAACGTTGACCCTCGCGAGAAGCTTTTCGGTGGTGATACCAAGCGCATGGAGAAGTACATCATCCGTAAGGCCTTCGACACCTCCGATGATCCTCTTGCCAAGCCTTATCTCCCCGACAGTATCCTCTGGCGTCAAAAGGAACAATTCTCCGACGGCGTTGGATACAGCTGGATTGACTCCTTGAAGGACAAGGCTGAGGAGATTGTTAGTGATGAGCAATTTGCCAAGGCTGCTGAGAGATGGCCCAAGGACACCCCCCAAACTAAGGAGGCTTACTGGTACCGTGAAATCTTCGAACAACACTTCCCTCAAGATGCTTGCACAGAGTCTGTTGTTAGATGGATTCCTCGCGGTGACTGGGGCTGCCCAGCTGATCCTTCCGGTCGTGCCCAGAAGGTTCACAATGCTGCCTACGAGCCAGCGCCTAATTTCTCACGATCATTTCTGTTCTATTAGATTATATATTGCTCCACTCTAAACACATTCTTCCTGCCCTTGTCATTTACACCACCTAACTCTTGTTAATCTTTTATTTATTGATTGGCTTGCAATTAGATTGCATTCATCACTGTAATAAAGATCTAGTCATTCGCACTCATGAATTTTAAACTTGTCAATGAAAGATTCAATTGGTTCAAGGAGGATGAGGCTTACCCATAATCCCCCAATTGGGCATAGTCAGCGACTCAGCCTGAGTAGATAAGATTAATATGGTAGCTGGGGCTCATCAGCGCCAGATACCCACAAAGATGAATATGGCAGTCTGCGACCTGCTTCGGCTATTCTTGGTAACACAGGGAAAATGATTTATCGGGAAATTATCATCTAAGTGGGACATGGGGGGAAGTCGTTGATAGAAAACCTTGATTACGTCACACGGTGAGCTTCGGCATGATTTCTCACAGTATCTAGATTTGTCTCATCATCTCGTAAAGTTAACAGGTACCCAAGATTTGCGGGTTATTTTCAGCTCCACTATAGATAATGAAGCCTGTATAACACCGGTCATAGCATTTCATACCCGTCTTCATTCAGTATAATGAGCCAGTTCTAAGGGTGTGTGATAATGATGTGGGGGTGTGAGAATCTTAAGTCTTGGTATGCTTTGGAAAATCTGTCAAATACTATTGATCATCAGGATCCATCTCCTAAGAAATTAGTGACATTCAGGTTAGGACACTTGAAACGCTAGTTTCAAGGTCTGCAATATTCTTAGGGTCGAACCTCTCCAACCTGCTAATAGCGTTGGTGAAGGTTACTTTGGCAGCCCAGTATGAGGTCTTGCCCCAGCCACATGGGTTTAAGGAGCTTCAATGCCTTAAACCTGAGAGGCATACCAGTATTAAAAGTGATTGGGGTTAGTAGAGCAAAGCTTCCAACTCGAAGTTTTTACATAAAATTGTGGCCTTCGCACCTTTGAATCACTATAGGAGATTGTTGCGAATGATTTGCAGAGAGATATTAATATTAGAGACTAATAGTGATTTCTGTAGAAAATTTTCTAAAAAGCTAGATCAATAACAGGTGGGCAAGACAACCTTCCCCGTGTTTCATGTTACTTTCAGTATTTTGATCAAATACGGGGAAATATAAGAGAATGTTGTATCTGGCTATAACTGTATTACTTCTCTGCTATGAAAAAGCGTTTACGAATATCAAACAGTAGAAAAAAATATTGGAAGGTATTTCAGAGCATTTGTTGGTACAAACAGATTGAAGCTCAACAATAGCTTTGCTGTTATACAGAAGGTTAGTATTCTCTCGAAAAGGAACGAATGCTTTATGCGACCACGTGAAGTATAGACACTGGTGAGGTCATGTAGGTAGAACTCAGGTGTATTTAGCAAGGGTAACACAATAAAATACATATAACAGTGGGACCTTAACTATTCCTTGGGTATTTGATTTTAAGCAAACAACCATAAAGACAAATATAGGCATATTGGTTGCGACACGTCTTCAGTAGAATGAAAGAATGGAAGATTGATATATTAGGTATTTTTCGTTGAAAATTTATTGGGAATTGAATGGTATCGGTGTGTGTGGTTAATGTTAATATTTACATAATTATTTAGAATGATAAAGGGATATTAAAGATTAAATCTAAGTGACCATTCAGGTGAAGAAAATTACCAAGCAAGTCTAGCGAGTAACCCACGTGGATTTTTGCGCACAAAGTATTTACGGATCTCATCAGCAGCAAGAATGCATAATGCTCCTCCCATTGGGATGAACCAGAATTGGACTGGAACATGTCTAGTATTGAAGACATTGTTGAACCAGGGCAAGTAGATAGCAATCAAGGCCAAACCAATAGAGCAGCACTGAGAGCCGAAGAGCCAGAGATTCTTAGAAGGTCCAGCCCATGGAGTGTGCTGGAAGAGAGAAAGTCTGCGAGTACGAGTGGCAAATAGATTACCGAAAACTTGAAGCATGACAAGTGTGACGAAAGTGATGGATTGGCCAGTATAGTGCAAATTATCCAGTTCTTCCTGACTCTTGCCCATATGTTCAGGAGACCAATTGCTGTAGGCCAGGAGGATATCCTTAACCTTGATGTTGCCGTAAACTTGGAGATAGTAGAAGAACATACAATGAGAGATCAGCGTCTCCATCAATCCGGTAAACATATAGGCATGGCGCAAAAGCTTAAGGTTAACCAAATGATCTTCGTTGGGGCGGCGAGGAGGGCGCTTCAACAGATCGGCTTCAGGTGTCTCAAACATGATAGCAATGGATGGGAACATATCGGTCAATACGCAGATATAGATCATAAGGAAAGCGGAGAGTGGAAGCGGAATACCAAGAATAAAGTTTCCGAGAATTGGAATCAATTCAGACCAGGATCCAGCTGGAATAAGGTAGAGAATGACCTTCTTCAAGTTGTCATACACCAGTCTTCCGTTCTCGATGGCCACAATGATGGACGAGAAGTTGTTGTCAAGGAGCACCATGTGCGCGGCCTCCATGGCCACTTCACTACCACCACCCATGGCAATACCAATGTTAGCGGCCTTGAGAGCGGGAGCATCGTTCACACCATCACCAGTAACACCAACAATGTTGCCACGTTGCTGGAACTCGTTGACAATTCTGAGCTTCTGTTCGGGGGTAGTACGGGCAAACACAATCTCATCATAGCCAGTGACCATATCCCATTGCTGATCAGTGAGGTCAGGGAGATCAGAGCCGGAGAGAAGAAGTGCTCTTCTGCAACTGTTGACTCCATCATCAAGAATAACACCAAATTCTCCTTTTTCGGCAACCAAGTCTTCAGCTTTGTCAATGTGCTCGGCAGTGAAAATACCCACTTGCTTAGCAATAGCAGCGGCAGTCAAGGAGAAATCACCGGTAACCATGAACAAACGCACACCAGCACCGCGGCAGGTCTTCACCACATCAAAGATCTCGGGTCTGGGTGGATCGATGATGCCGACCAATCCGACAATGCACATGTTTTCGGTAAGGGTGGTCACCTCTTCCGAGGTCATCTCACTGTTGAACTCGCCTTCTTCCAAGTGTCTTCTTGTCATCAGAAGTACTCTTTGACCATTGGAACTCCACTCCTCTTGCTGACGAAGTACTCTGGCTTTAGCCTCTTCATCGAATGGACTCTCAGTACCATCAAAGTTGAGGATACGCGTGCATTTGCCGAGAATGAAGTCAGGGGCACCCTTGAGCATAAGAACGGCCTTGTCAGTCCTGAATCCGTTGTCTTCACTCTTTCCCTTGGCAATAGACAACATCCACTTGTTCTTGGAGTTGAAGGGGATATCAAACAGTTTCTCGAAGGTTGGGTTGTGTTCGCTGATCATTCTGTAGTCTTCGGCAAAGCGAAGAATGGCCGAATCAGTAGCATCTCCATTGGTCTTGCGCTCGGACACTGGCAGGTCCATCGACTCGCTATCGAACGAAGCACCATTACAGAGACCAGAGACGGCGAGTAGCTCCAACACTCCGGGGGCCTTGGCGTTGTAGTGATCTCTGCACTCGTTCATGTTGAACGCCTGGCCAGCGAATCCGGAGCTAACAAACATTCTGTTTTGGGTGAGTGTCCCGGTCTTGTCGGAGGCGATGACGTTCACAGAGCCCAGGGTCTCGACTGTGGTCAAGTTCTTGACCAGCACCTTTTGCTGCTGCATCTTACGAGCAACCAGAGTGAGGGTCAGGGTGACAGCTACTGGGAGACCTTCAGGGACGAAAGCAACAAGAACGGCAATAGCATTGACCAGTGCGGTGGAGAGGTTCAAGAAGTTGGGGTATGACCGACGCAACCAAGCAGCCCACAGGATCATGACAAAAGCGGAAGTAGTGAACGACATAGCGGCGATAAGCTTTACAAATCTACTGATTTCAATCTGTAAAAGAGACTTTGAGGTTCCGGCATTGCTCGATAGCTTGGCGATCTTCCCCATGACGGTGTTATCACCGGTGGAGACAACCACACCAATACCTGAGCCATTTGTAGTGAGAGTACCCATCAAAGCAACATTCTTGGACTCCAGGTAGTTCTCATCGGTCATGTCAACAGTGGCAGGGATTGGGTCACATTCACCAGTCAGAACGGATTTGTCAAACTTGAGGTCGGAGCAACTGATCACTCGAGCATCAGCGGGAACCTTGTTACCGTATGTCAGGTAGACCACATCACCAACAACTAGGTCACTCACTGGCACGGTAATCTTCTGGCCATCACGATTCACCAAAGCACTTGCTGGAAGCATACCGTTGATCGAGTTCATGACCTTCGAGGAACTCCAATCCTGGTAGGCGTTGAAAGCGGCTTGCAAAAAGATAACGATCAAAAGCAAGACTGCTAGACCCAAGTTCATAACTTGTGGAGGATCCCCAAGAGGCTTCCAAGAAATGAAACAAATCAAGGAGGCGAACCACAAAATGCCACAGAAACCACCGAATAAATAGTTCAATATTTTGGAGAGTGTCTTGGAGGGAGGCGGGGAGATTTGATTTTTACCGTGGCTTGCTAAACGAGTTGCAGCGTTGGTGGAATCCAAGCCGTTCTCGAGAGAAGTATTGAAGCGTAGACTGAGCTCATGTAGGTTTAATTTATGGAAATCAATAGCAAGCTCTTCCTCTAAGTTTTTATCTCTTTTTGTGAGGGTACGAGCTTCATCTAGTCGGACGGAAAGAGTACGATACTCAACGGTGAGGGTTCTGGTTACCGGCAAGTTACTACTCTGCTCTTGGTTATTGAGGATCTCTTCATTCTCTTCAATCTGGACCTTATCGGCCTTGTTGGATTTCTCAATCATTATGCCAAAGCCTCAAGCCTAGTGATCAGCTTATTGATATTGAACAGAATAATTAGAAAACCTCGGCGATGAGGTAGCTATTATTTATACTGGGTGTGGCCCATAGGAATTAAATCGAATTGTTAAATCAATACACATTTATTCCGTTTTTCTTTGAATAGAAATTCTCTTTCCCAGTCGATTGGAATGGATCATTTTTGGCTTAACCCAATCGGTGTGTAACTGTTAAGCATGGGCGATTCACGAACGATTCACGGGTACGCAATTTCGAAGACAAATTAACGAAAATTTTCGAATTTGGCGAATTTGACGAAATACACGAACTTCTCAAAATTCACTTCTGGTGCCGCGCTGGATGGCCGAATTTGGCAGGACAGGTTAGTCTTTTTTGGATTTCCGAACAGATGAACAGATTTTACTAATCCGGCAAGTGTGTTCATTCAGGAAATCCTGGGTGTTTCTTTTTATCTACCAAATTTATTTGATTGCCTAGACCTGCTATCAGCATCTCATGATTGGCATCTGGTGATATTAATAGCCCTGTGGTTAGTGGCTCGAAATCTCTTCTTTGCTGGAAATGGTTGTTCCTGTTTGTTCAGGCATGAGACTCTCCCTCTTTACATTTATACTGGGAAGGCTATTGGGCCTGCTTTCGTGCATACTTGGTATTGACGTAGTAGAAAGATTTGCTGACACCAATGTTAATCACGTAAAATTTCACTCCAACAGAGGCTCTTCCTAATTTGACTGGGTGGGCCAATTTTAACTCGACGCAGCAATATCTAGAAATCTTTTGCATCAAGCCACGAATGAAACTGCCCGTGGATGTCCAGTGATCTAGGTGGATCATGGCACTGCCCTCTGGGTAAATCTACAGGACTTATCTTATCTTGTACTCATGAAAATCCTGTGGTTTAATCACGTCTCCACCATGTAGTTCGCGAAATCAATCGTGTGTCTAACTTTCTAGCTTTTTATTCTGTAATCACATGCGAATTTGGCGACCAAATCGTGACCATATGCGTAGCCATATCGATTCCCAACGCGGTTTCTGATATACGTAAATCACTCAGCAGAAGAAGAATTGATAGGAGATGGTGCCACGACCGGTGATCAGAATGTGCCAAGGAGTGCCTAGTAGTGATGTGATCAACTTTTGGAATGCCCGAATGTCAAAGCGCATACTAAATGAATTACTTTGAGTCGGATGATTATTGTTGGTTAAAATTGTAAGCCATATCGATGCAGTCAGGGGTTGGATCATAGTGATAACAACTTCGTGGTGGAAATTCAAACCAGTCTGATTTTATTACTTACACTGCTTGGTGTAAAGTTAGCCATATATTTAAGAAAAGTTAAACAACTGGTTTGTGTCTAAGTCAGGATTTACCCTAAAATGGGTCGTAATACGAGCAGATGGCAGACGGTTTAAGGACGAGAAATAAACCAAGGTTTCAAATACAAGAAACATTATGCCAAAACCGGTAAAATAATTAACGCTCTCCTCTAGCATTAAAGGTGATGCAACTCCGCTATTTACCATGTACTAAATCTCCAACAATGAGTATGTTGGTATTGATTCACATAGTATTGGCTTACCTATATATTGCCCAGTCTTCTCATTAGCTGCAGCAGTTTATTCTCTTCACGAAAAACCCATTTGAGATATGGCAGAAGGAAGTACTAACGCAAATTTGCCATTATCTCGTTCCTTGACAGTGGAGTATAGAACCCTATCTATCCGTATAGACGAGGCTCGAACTCGCACAAGAGATGTTCCGAAAGACAAGGATCTTGAGAAAGAACTCGCCATTGACTATCATAAACTAAACCTACACGAAGTAAGTCTCCGCTTCAATACCTCGCTCGAAAATGGTTTGGACTCAGCCAAGGCACAAGAACGCCTGGTCAAAAATGGAAAAAACCAGATCTCTCCTCCTCCCTCCAAGCTCTGGTCTAAGATTTTTGACTATGGCTTCGGTGGATTCTGTGGCCTCCTGTGGTTTGCCGCCCTCATCTGCTTCTTGGCATGGAAGCCCCTGGGGAATCCTCCAGACCCGTTGAATCTCGGTCTTGGAGTTCTACTTCTGATCGTGATCTTCCTGCAAGCTGGCTTCAATGCCTATCAGGATTGGAGCTCCTCCAAGGTGATGAACTCGATCAACGGTATGCTGCCAGCAAATGCTCTGGTGAATCGTGGGGGCCAGAAGGTGAGAGTGCCAGTGAGTGACCTAGTTGTTGGTGATGTGGTCTACCTGACATACGGTAACAAGGTTCCCGCTGATGCTCGAGTGATCAGTTGCTCCGACCTCAAGTTTGACAAATCCGTTCTGACCGGTGAGAGTGACCCAATCGCCGCTACCGTTGACATGACCGATGAGAACTACCTGGAGTCCAAGAATGTTGCTTTGATGGGTACTCTCACCACTAACGGTGAAGGTGTCGGTGTGGTTGTCTCCACCGGTGATAACACCGTCATGGGGAAGATCGCCAAGCTATCGAGCAATGCAGGAACTTCAAAGACTTTGTTGCAGATTGAAATCAGTCGATTTGTGAGGATCATTGCGACACTCTCAATCTCCACGGCAGTTTTTGTCATGATCCTGTGGGCTGCTTGGTTGCGTACCACCTACCCCAACTTCTTGAACCTCTCCACCGCACTGGTCAATGCTATCGCCGTTCTTGTTGCTTTCGTCCCTGAAGGTCTCCCAGTAGCTGTCACCCTGACCCTCACTCTGGTTGCTCGTAAGATGCAGCAGCAAAAGGTGCTGGTCAAGAACTTGACCACAGTCGAGACCCTGGGCTCTGTGAACGTCATCGCCTCCGACAAGACCGGGACACTCACCCAAAACAGAATGTTTGTTAGCTCCGGATTCGCTGGCCAGGCGTTCAACATGAACGAGTGCAGAGATCACTACAACGCTAAGGCCCCCGGAGTGTTGGAGCTACTCGCCGTCTCCGGTCTCTGTAATGGTGCTTCGTTCGATAGCGAGTCGATGGACCTGCCAGTGTCCGAGCGCAAGACCAATGGAGACGCTACTGATTCGGCCATTCTTCGCTTTGCCGAAGACTACAGAATGATCAGCGAACACAACCCAACCTTCGAGAAACTGTTTGATATCCCCTTCAACTCCAAGAACAAGTGGATGTTGTCTATTGCCAAGGGAAAGAGTGAAGACAACGGATTCAGGACTGACAAGGCCGTTCTTATGCTCAAGGGTGCCCCTGACTTCATTCTCGGCAAATGCACGCGCATCCTCAACTTTGATGGTACCGAGAGCCCATTCGATGAAGAGGCTAAAGCCAGAGTACTTCGTCAGCAAGAGGAGTGGAGTTCCAATGGTCAAAGAGTACTTCTGATGACAAGAAGACACTTGGAAGAAGGCGAGTTCAACAGTGAGATGACCTCGGAAGAGGTGACCACCCTTACCGAAAACATGTGCATTGTCGGATTGGTCGGCATCATCGATCCACCCAGACCCGAGATCTTTGATGTGGTGAAGACCTGCCGCGGTGCTGGTGTGCGTTTGTTCATGGTTACCGGTGATTTCTCCTTGACTGCCGCTGCTATTGCTAAGCAAGTGGGTATTTTCACTGCCGAGCACATTGACAAAGTTGAAGACCTGATTAGTGAAAAAAGTGAAATGACTCTGGCTGTTGATGACGGAGTCAACAGTTGCAGAAGAGCACTTCTTCTCTCCGGCTCTGATCTCCCCGACCTCACTGATCAGCAATGGGATATGGTCACTGGCTATGATGAGATTGTGTTTGCCCGTACTACCCCCGAACAGAAGCTCAGAATTGTCAACGAGTTCCAGCAACGTGGCAACATTGTTGGTGTTACTGGTGATGGTGTGAACGATGCTCCCGCTCTCAAGGCCGCCAACATTGGTATTGCCATGGGTGGTGGTAGCGAAGTGGCCATGGAGGCCGCGCACATGGTGCTCCTTGACAACAACTTCTCGTCCATCATTGTGGCCATCGAGAATGGAAGACTGGTGTATGACAACTTGAAGAAGGTCATTCTCTATCTGCTTCCAGCTGGGTCGTGGTCCGAATTGATCCCGATCTTGGTGAATGTACTGCTGGGTGTTCCACTGCCACTATCTGCCTTTCTCATGATCTGTATTTGTGTACTGACCGACATGCTACCCTCGATCGCCATCATGTTTGAGACACCGGAGTCAGATCTGCTGAAACGTCCCCCTCGTCGTCCAAATCAGGATCGCCTTGTCAACCTGGGTCTTTTGCGCCATGCCTACTTATTTGTGGGTATGCTGGAAACACTCTTCTCTCACTGTATGTTCTTCTACTATGTCCAATCCGCTGGCCATCTCTCTGCAGGCGATATTCTGCTGACGTTTGACAAGTGGACCGCGGGATACAAGGGACTGACCCAAGAACAGCTGGATGACCTGCTGTACACAGGACAGTGTGTTACCTTTGTAACCCTGGTGATGCTTCAAGCCTTTGGTAATCTGCTGTCCAGCCGTACTAGACGACTCTCTATCCTACAGCACTCACCGTGGGCGCAACCATCCCGCAACCTCTGGCTGTTTGGAGCTCAGTTTGGTTCGGTTGTGTTGGCCTTGGTTGCAGTCTATCTACCAGTGTTCAATAACATCTTCAACACACGACCAGTACCCGTGAAGTTCTGGTTCATTCCGTTAGCTGGAGCGTTGATTATTCTGTTGGCAGACGAGACCCGGAAGTACTTTGTTCGCAAGTATCCTCAAGGGCTCCTGGCCAAACTAGCGTGGTAAATTTTACACCGAATTCACGCTGGGAAGCGGGTTACTTACCCGAATCCGTGTAGTAATATGTAAATTATCAGTTAATAATTCGTTATTGGAAGTTTCCTAATCACCTTGAAATTGGTAATCCACACGTGGACATGATTGGACGACTATCCAACAGCAATTGACCATCCTGTCCTCTTGTATTGATAATATTGTGGGTTACTTCTACACCGATTCCCATCTTTTACAACATTACGTTAATAATTAAAGTCAACCTGATATGAAATCAGCGGTTCAAGTATGTCCCATGGTTAACATATAGATAAGATCCATTCAGACAAGTCATGCACACATCACTTGCCACAACCTACAATGGTCGATATGAAGCGATTTAGTAGCGCAGTTTCAGGAATTCATCCTCTCCCTATACGTACAAATGTAGCAGCCATATCCGTCATCTTCTGTGGATATCTGGCAACCCCAAGTTCCCAGAGCACTCCCATAATAGCGACCATTGAGGGCCCACGCAATATTCGATCAAGTTGTACGGGTTAGGGTACCAAAAGGTCACCCAGATTTGTTGGAATTGTCGGCAGTTGGGGATGGTTGGATCAGTTCAATCATTGGGTGATTTCTAGATACTTGTCCTTGCAACTAGCAGTTGGACATCCGATCATCGATATACCAGGAATAGTCCCCGGAAAAGATGGACTATTTCACGATGTTACACAAGCGAAATGATCAAATCTGTCCATAATTCTTCTGAGTTCTGCAACCACTTCATGGACCACTAATTTTCCCTGCATCTTTCCATTGCCTTCCATAGCACATTCTTTCGTTTTGCTACCGATCCTATTCGCACGGAGTCAATCTGCCAGTAAGATAAACGTTTTCCACTGACGCTTCACCACCCCACTTCACGCCAGGAATTCTCGATTGCTGATCTCCAATAGTTATCATACAAAGCGAGTTATCCTGAGTCTATTCATTACATACAATAATACGCATTGACGGCACCTAATTGACCTGGGAGCTTTCAAGTGATTTGGTCAACTGGTAGATTTTCAAGATATTCACTTTTTGAAGTGTATTCTCTATTGTAACAAGCTGCTTATACTTTTGAATGAGCAGTGCAGTACTAATCAAAGCCAATCCACAAATTATTACTCGAAGTTGTAGACGTAGTTTGGAGTCTTCGGGTAATCCTACCTACTGTGACAACTTCCAGGACATGCTATCACAGCAAGTAGACTCAGAATATATCAATTAGCTGGCTCAGAGCTCTGGGGCAAATGCTGATCCCACTTCTGGATCTTATGCGCAATGTTGTAGCATTCTATATCTTTCTCACAGCTTTGCAAAAGCAATTCAAAAGTCTTGTGGAAGGCCCTGAATGTTGTAAATATTGTTGTAAAAATTCGTATTTCCACCTAAATATTCACCTAACTTAGTCACTTAGATCATCACCTTCAAATCCTAGAGAATACTGACCAAATTCCTTGTCGGGATTTACTTAGAATATTTACCCAGAACATGAAAATTTGATAAGTTGTCCAAACAGCCCCAAACTTTGCACACATGTTCTTGGGACCTTCCTTAACCTATTCTACGTGTTTGTTATGCCAAGACCAGGTAAAAGTATAAATACTACTTTTACATTCAATAAATCATTAAGTGAAAACCACATAATCTACTTGTTCTCCAAATCACTTCCAATATCTCCAAGGCTCTTACAACAAATATTTGGCACTTACCTAAACCACACCTAAGAAAAAATATTAACAAAAGGGCAGTGGAATACAATCATAAAATCAGCTGAATTCCAAAAACCTCTAATCTTACAACTCTCAATATCTCATGCACTAGTTATTTGGCAGACCAGGTGACATATTGTCTGGGAGAAGATGAGGCTAAATAGTGTTTATACCAATAATAGTAATAAGCTGTTGTAAAAATTCATAATTGCACCTAAATATTCACCTAACTTAGTCACTTAGATCATTACCTTCAAACCCTAGGGAATACTGACCAAATTCCTTGTTGGGATTTACTTGGAATATTTACCCAGAACATGAAAAGTCTCAAAGTTGTCCAAACAGCCCCAAACGTTGCACACATATTCTTGGGATCTTCCTTAGCCTATTCTGTGTTTGTAATGCCAAGATCATGAAAAGTATAAATACTACTTTTACATTCAATAAATCATTAAGTGAAAACCACATAATCTACTTGTCCTCCCAATCACTTCCAATATCTCCAAGACTCTTACAACAAAATCTACTTGTACATTCAATAAACCAATAAGTGAAATTCACATAATCTACTTGTTCTTTCAATCACTCCCAACATCTCTAAGACTCTTACAACAGAATCTTGCCACACCATGGCCATGAAGTGCTAATGAGTTGTCAAAATAGCCCCAAACTTGAAACACAAGCTCTTAGGACCTTCCTTTGCATATCCTATGTGTTTGTCCCGATAAGCCTATGTACAAGTACAAATATAACTTTTATATTCAATGATTCATCAAGTGAAAACTGCAAAATTGACTCACTCTCCCAATCACTTCAAGCACATCAAGAGCTCTTACAGCAGTATATAGCTGTTTGGATAAGTCTTAAGTTGGCAGTAGTGGCCGCAACAGTGAGACTCCTGTCACTGTGATCTTGTATTTGCACCTAAATGTTAATATACACTTGACTGAGACTACAAGCCAAATTATTTTCCAGTCAAGTATTCTGTTGAGGTTTATTTTGTTGTAGTATTTGTTGTAAATATTCGGATTTTCACCTAAATATTCACCTAACTTAGTCACTTACATCATTACCTTCTAATCCTAGAGAATACTGATTAAATTCCTTGTCGGGATCTACCTAGAGTATATTCACTAAAATATCAGGTACCCAGAACATGAAAATTGTCAAAGTTGTCCAAACAGCCCCAAACTTTGCACACATGCTCTTAGGACCTTCCTAAGCCTATTCTATTTGTTTCTATGCCAAGATCATGCAAAATTAATACTTATACCTGTATATGATCCTGGCAGAACAAACATGCAAAATATGCTTAGAAAAGTCTCAAGAACATGTGTGCAGAGTTTGAGGCTGTTTAGATAACTTTGAGAAATCTCATGTTCTAGTTGCATAGATCTTGTTTGGTGATTAACATTCAGTTCTGACCAAACTTCTTGGGATTTACTTGGAATATTTTCACCAAATTATCAGGTTCTCAGATTATGACCTTTCTCAAAGTTGTCCAAAAGACCCATATACTCTTGGGACCTTCCTGATCAAACTCTACACGTTTGTTTGTCTTACTTCATCAAGAGTCTAAATACCATACTTTTGATCAATAAATCTACAAGTGAATAACGTAAATCTTCTAGTTCTCCACATCACTTCCAATACTCCTCAGAATATTGCAGCACTTGGAACATTACTAAGCATATTCTATATGTTTGTTTTGCCAAGACCATGTTAAATATAAATACTACTTTCACATTCATTATATCATCTTGTGAAAGCCAGATAATCCACTTACTGTCCTATCACTTCCAATATCTCCAAAACACTGACAACACCAAGTCCCCAAACTTTGTACAAATATTCTTGAGATCTTTGTAGACTTATTCTATGCATTTGTTTTGCCAAGATCATGTAAAAGTATATACACCTTGTTTATATTCAATAAATCATTGAGCAAAAGCTATATAATATGCATGTTCTCTCAATTACTTCCAATATCTCCACAACTCTTACAACAGTTTAGAAATGTTCTTGAGAGATATTAGAATTGTAACATATATACTTGTTGTTTTATCAAAGCCTTGTAAAAGTAGCAATACTATGACAACATTCAATCAGTTTTCAAGTGAAAATCACATAATCTGCAACTTCAGCCAATAGCTTCCAATATCTGCAAATCTCTCACAACAGTTATAATCAAGTTTTATTAGGCAATGTGATATTATTTAAACATTTGGGAATGAGGGACTCAACATGTACATGGCATAATTAAACAAGTAGGAGCAATAAAAGTATTGTAGATGTTCCAAATGCTACCTTTGCCTTATTTATTCTCTTACACATACACGAAATTAAAAGACCAACATTTAGTAGATCTTTATAAAATAGAAATCAAACGAAGTCGTGGTGTGGGCTTTTCCTATCTTTTCATCATTTCTACAATTCTAAAGTGCTATCAAACATCATATTTTAGCTCACTTATGTCTACTTGTTAAGCTTTAAAGTAACTGCTGATATGCAAAACGAATACAATATGATGGAAGCCAACTGAACTAGTGATAGTCTCGAGGATCAAAAGTAAGAAAATGAAACTCGGAAATTTCTACATATACTTGGTTTATGTGAAATCTGACTCAAGGCACATTATCAGGTAATATTCCTTGTAGTCACATGTTGAGAACTCCTCGTGGCCAACAAGCATTTTTTTGCGTTTTGAAAGATATTTACGATTGACCCGCACATTTTTCGAATTCTTTGGGAGAATTTATCGATTTGGTTGATATATGAATATGTCAGTATGAATAGCGTTGGATGGATTTCGATAGTTGAACATATGGCCTGACTCCCATTTTCGTGTAGAAGTATAATGTTCACTGGTGGTGCAAATAAACTCATTGAAGATTGTTTCAACCTCTCGGTGTGATTATGGCACATTGCCTGATTGTTGACTCATCCGAAACTGAAATGGGATTGTTTGTAGGTTTACTATAACTAGGTGAACTTACTCCTGTGATTCTTTAGGGGAGTTTATTCTACGAAAGAATGCCGTCTAGTGGAACACCATCGGCTCTACCAGTCTCTCGAACATTGACTGTAGAGTTCCGTACTTTATCTATTCGAGTGGATGAGGCTCGAACACGAACAAGGAATGGCCCAAAAGACAAGGATCTTGAGAAAGAACTCGCCATTGACTATCACAAATTAAACCTACACGAAATAAGTCTCCGCTTCAATACCTCGCTCGACAATGGTTTGGACTCAGCCAAGGCACAAGAACGCCTGGTCAAAAATGGAAAAAACCAGATCTCTCCTCCTCCCTCCAAGCTCTGGTCTAAGATTTTTGACTATGGCTTCGGTGGGTTCTGTGGCCTCCTGTGGTTTGCCGCCCTCATCTGCTTCTTGGCATGGAAGCCCCTGGGGAATCCTCCAGACCCGTTGAATCTCGGTCTTGGAGTTCTACTTCTGATCGTGATCTTCCTGCAAGCTGGCTTCAATGCCTATCAGGATTGGAGCTCCTCCAAGGTGATGAACTCGATCAACGGTATGCTGCCAGCAAATGCTCTGGTGAATCGTGGGGGCCAGAAGGTGAGAGTGCCAGTGAGTGACCTAGTTGTTGGTGATGTGGTCTACCTGACATACGGTAACAAGGTTCCCGCTGATGCTCGAGTGATCAGTTGCTCCGACCTCAAGTTTGACAAATCCGTTCTGACCGGTGAGAGTGACCCAATCGCCGCTACCGTTGACATGACCGATGAGAACTACCTGGAGTCCAAAAATGTTGCTTTGATGGGTACTCTCACCACTAACGGTGAAGGTGTCGGTGTGGTTGTCTCCACTGGTGATAACACCGTCATGGGGAAGATCGCCAAGCTATCAAGCAATGCAGGAACTTCAAAGACTTTGTTGCAGATTGAAATCAGTCGATTTGTGAGGATCATTGCGACACTCTCAATCTCCACGGCAGTTTTTGTCATGATCCTGTGGGCTGCTTGGTTGCGTACCACCTACCCCAACTTCTTGAACCTCTCCACCGCACTGGTCAATGCTATCGCCGTTCTTGTTGCTTTCGTCCCTGAAGGTCTCCCAGTAGCTGTCACCCTGACCCTCACTCTGGTTGCTCGTAAGATGCAGCAGCAAAAGGTGCTGGTCAAGAACTTGACCACAGTCGAGACTCTGGGCTCTGTGAACGTCATCGCCTCCGACAAGACCGGGACACTCACCCAAAACAGAATGTTTGTTAGCTCCGGATTCGCTGGCCAGGCGTTCAACATGAACGAGTGCAGAGATCACTACAACGCCAAGGCCCCCGGAGTGTTGGAGCTACTCGCCGTCTCTGGTCTCTGTAATGGTGCTTCGTTCGATAGCGAGTCGATGGACCTGCCAGTGTCCGAGCGCAAGACCAATGGAGACGCTACTGATTCGGCCATTCTTCGCTTTGCCGAAGACTACAGAATGATCAGCGAACACAACCCAACCTTCGAGAAACTGTTTGATATCCCCTTCAACTCCAAGAACAAGTGGATGTTGTCTATTGCCAAGGGAAAGAGTGAAGATAACGGATTCAGGACTGACAAGGCCGTTCTTATGCTCAAGGGTGCCCCTGACTTCATTCTCGGCAAATGCACGCGTATCCTCAACTTTGATGGTACTGAGAGTCCATTCAACCATTCGGCAAGACAACAAATACTTCGTCAGCAAGAGGAGTGGAGCTCCAATGGTCAAAGAGTACTTCTGATGACAAGAAGACACTTGGAAGAAGGCGAGTTCAGTAGTGGAATGACCTCGGAAGAGGTTACCACCCTTGCGGAGAATATGTGCATTGTCGGATTGGTCGGCATCATCGATCCACCCAGACCCGAGATCTTTGATGTGGTGAAGACCTGTCGTGGTGCCGGTGTGCGTTTGTTCATGGTTACCGGTGATTTCTCCTTGACTGCCGCTGCTATTGCTAAGCAAGTGGGTATTTTCACTGCCGAGCACATTGACAAAGTTGAAGACCTGATTAGTGAAAAAAGTGAAATGACTCTGGCTGTTGATGACGGAGTCAACAGTTGCAGAAGAGCACTTCTTCTCTCCGGCTCTGATCTCCCCGACCTCACTGATCAGCAATGGGATATGGTCACTGGCTATGATGAGATTGTGTTTGCCCGTACTACCCCCGAACAGAAGCTCAGAATTGTCAACGAGTTCCAGCAACGTGGCAACATTGTTGGTGTTACTGGTGATGGTGTGAACGATGCCCCCGCTCTCAAGGCCGCCAACATTGGTATTGCCATGGGTGGTGGTAGCGAAGTGGCCATGGAGGCCGCGCACATGGTGCTCCTTGACAACAACTTCTCGTCCATCATTGTGGCCATCGAGAACGGAAGACTGGTGTATGACAACTTGAAGAAGGTCATTCTCTATCTGCTTCCAGCTGGGTCGTGGTCCGAATTGATCCCGATCTTGGTGAATGTACTCCTGGGTGTTCCACTGCCACTATCTGCCTTTCTCATGATCTGTATTTGTGTATTGACCGACATGTTACCCTCGATCGCCATCATGTTTGAGACACCGGAGTCAGATCTGCTGAAACGTCCCCCTCGTCGTCCAAATCAGGATCGCCTTGTCAACCTGGGTCTTTTGCGCCATGCCTACCTATTTGTGGGTATGCTGGAAACACTCTTCTCTCACTGTATGTTCTTCTACTATGTCCAATCCGCTGGCCATCTCTCTGCAGGCGATATTCTGCTGACGTTTGACAAGTGGACCGCGGGATACAAGGGACTGACCCAAGAACAGCTGGATGACCTGCTGTACACAGGACAGTGTGTTACCTTTGTAACCCTGGTGATGCTTCAAGCCTTTGGTAATCTGCTGTCCAGCCGTACGAGACGACTCTCTATCCTACAGCACCCACCGTGGGCGCAACCATCCCGTAACCTCTGGCTGTTTGGAGCTCAGTTTGGTTCGGTTGTGTTGGCCTTGGTTGCAGTCTATCTACCAGTGTTCAATAACATCTTCAACACACGACCAGTACCCGTGAAGTTCTGGTTCATTCCGTTAGCTGGAGCGTTGATTATTCTGTTGGCAGACGAGACCCGGAAGTACTTTGTTCGCAAGTATCCTCAAGGGCTCCTGGCCAAACTTGCATGGTAACATTTTACCTGGTTGATATCCATCTTGTGTTTCATGAGCCACTCCAGTAAATTCTTTGCGGAATCACCCATTATAGTCATGTACATTTATAATCTCGATAATGTTTCAGTTCTAGCACCCTGTCAACAGAAAGCTGACTAACTTGAGGCACATTGCCTTACCAACAATAAATCAACATTAAGTATAATTCAGCAGTGTGAGAATTTACTCATGTGAACATAGTTCCTTTCCCTGATATTTTCAAGATGAACGAATCACAAGGCATAGGTACCTTTACTCAACAAATGATAGGAAATAGCGCTATTCGGATAAGCGGATATTTTAATACCAATGAAATGAGTTTACATACATAAGCGATAGGGGGCAGTATGAATAGATAGATATCCACTGACTAAGCAGAGATATGAATCTGTACTTGTGCCTTGGATTTTCGGAATATACTATATTAAGAGATAGGTGACTGACTCCATCATCTAATTTAAAATGGAGCAGCTAGGATGTTTTTTGATACTCTCTTTCCTACAACATGTATGAATACAGCAAAATCATACTTTTCGGGGATGCCATGACTCAAGTAAGTAGAATTCACCCTGTTGCAACCTGGTGTGTTGCTTCTCACCTCTATCAAATAGCTTAGCTTTGCCAACATTAATGGTTGGGGAGCTGCGTTAGCAAATGAGTACAGTGGGAAGTTGGATGTATTGAATCGTGGCTATGTCGGTTAGTATATTGATACAACTGTTCATATGAGGCTATAATACTAACCTACTCTCCAGGATACAACACCGAGTGGGCCAAGCACATTCTGAACCAATTGCTGCCACTGAAATCGGATACCAATCCGAAAGGAAGTCCTACCACAGAGCTGATAATTATTTTCCTTGGCACCAACGATGCAGCCCTACCCAACTCCAGTCAGCATATTCCGGTGGATGTTTATGGAGAGAATCTACGAGAACTTATCAATATGACCAAATCCCCTAAATCACCCTACTATAGCCCTAAAACACGTGTACTGCTTGTTACACCGCCACCATTAATTGAGCAAGAGTGGGAAAAAATGTGTAGCTTCCGAGGGATTTCCCTTGACCGAAAGTCAGAAGTCACCAAGATCTATGCTCAAAAATGCAAGGATATCGGACAGGAGATGAATGTACCGGTGGTGGATCTATGGAAGCATTTCACAAAACGTATCAGATTGGCACGAAAAGACCGAATTCCGGGACGCCGACTCTTACGCGGCATGCAACTCAAGGACTATTTCCTTGACGGTATACATTTTTCGGACTTGGGCAATAATGCTACTTTTTGTGGTATATTCGCGACAATCAAAAAGCATTGGCCAGAGCTAGACCCAGAGAAAATTCCTATGGTATTACCTTGGTGGGACGATATTAATATAGACAATCCAGCCAGCTCGATACGCTTTCCCCCTCATCATTAATTATACTTCTTTCTATACATAGTCCCATTGAATCATCGACACCTGTACAATCTTTTGAACACCCAACTAAAACTCAGTAATCACAATCGCCATGAACGCTTGCTGCGATTTATTAACATTGCTTAGAACCATGTTATTTCTGCCATGAACGCTTGCTGCGATTTATTAACATTGCTTAGAATCATGTTATTTCTGTCTATAAATGGGAAAAGGCTTGTACATCAAACTATGATGCTGATGGATGGAAGCCACATCAAATACAGCCAATACCCACCGTTTCAGTGTAGGTTGGATTGAAGGTTATCCATGATTAATGATGGCCATTCAAGATTGGAAATACAATGCTTACTCTCACCATGGCTAAATGTGATTCCGCATAAACCTATAAATTGCTCGTTAATGCTCACTCCGCGGACACTTTTTGCTTGTACCCAAACCAAAATACAATACCCGCATCATGTCTAACATTCAACTAACCAAAGAGCAGGAGGATACCCTCATTGACATGTCCCTTGATGGTAAGCCTTCATTCTTTGCCATCTCTCTTGCCCCATTCATCCTCATCCAAGAAACTAGCCCGTAACTACGCATATTGCCCTTACTCGAAATTCCGCGTCGGCGCTGCGTTGTTAACTGACACTAACGAATATTTCAAGGGTAATTCCTGCGATCTCACTACCGCTACTTCAGAACTAAAGTCATGTAAATCCCTCTTCAGGATGCAACATTGAAAACGCCTCCTTTGGTGCTGGTGTTTGTGCTGAACGGTGTGCTTTCCAAAAAGCAATAGTATGTTGAGTGGTTTTGTGCTGGTATTTAATAACCCACTTATTAACATATAATCTTATCTGTTTTAGAGTGAGGGTCACAGAAAGTTTATTGCTATTGCGGCATCTACGTAAGACCAGAACCAAGTCATTATTTTTAAGAGCCCACTAATTAAAATAGAACTTCAAATATAGTGATGTAGATACCTACCCAACACCATGCGGTATTTGCCGCCAATTCATGGCTGAGTTTGGAACGGACTTATTGGTCCTCTTAGTCCGACATGACCGCACTGCTAAGACAATGACACTCAAGGAGCTGCTACCAGAGTACTTCGGCCCTAAAGATTTGGAAGGTATGAACAAATGAACTGTACCCCGAAGAAAGCCTGTATGTGTGGCTCCCAGCGACATCAGGGGCCCGATTGAGTATTAAACCCTCTCACTACATCTGATTGAGTTGAACCAAGACTTAGAAATATCACTTCAATAAATCCCCTAAATTGCAATGTCCAAGTCCATGTAGCTCGATGAATTCGCTCTATGTAGCACTTTATTCTAAGGAAATGTATTCTTCGATTATCTTGCATATTTTTAGTCGTTCTGAGAATTCCTCCTCAACATCAAACCTTATATGCGCCTGTGAATTCCAGCGGATGGCGACATCTTCTACCTCTCTCAATTGACGTATGTCTAGCGTTCTTATTATGTGAATTTTAACCTGTAATTCCTTCGAATACATCCCTTCTACTGAAACTATCCAGTTGGCAACCTCCAGAAGAGTGATCGCAGCTACATTCTGGTCCTGCTTGCTTTGTGTAATCTTTTCTAGCCCATTGCTTGGGATTGACGAAAGCATCTTGTTCAGGGAATTCTTCAGTTGTGCCATGGATTTTGCCGATTTTTCAAAACCATTTATCGACTGATGGAGCTGGGAAAGAATCTTCTCAAGCTCTACTGATTGTTTGTATACCAAACTCTCAAGAACATTGTAAGGCAAAAGTGAAGGGTTCTTTAGCACTCGTAGATTTCTGTTTGATCCAGTCTCCTGTTGCTTGCTCAACATAGAAAGCGTTTCGTCTCGCTGAGTAAGAAGGTTAATCAACGAAGAGAATAAAGAACTTGTGAATGCCTGTTGAGTACTCCATTGTCGACATAAAGAATCAAGTTTGGATAGTAAAGAGATGATTTGTTGTTGTGGTAATTCCGAACTCATAGCAATACCTCATGAAAAACAATTCCAGAGTGGTGTGGCACTTTGTACCGTTAGCAAACGATCATAAGTTCAGTGTGGTAGAAACTACATGATCAAACCAAGCTACTGATAACCTGGAATTAAACTAAACAACTATAATGGATTAAAATCGTCAAAAGATGAACAAACCTAAGGTACGCTTGTGCTTCAGCGATGTGGAATACAATTCACACATTACTTATTGGTGTAAGTTCATTTAACCATATTAGTCCTAAATTAAACGACTCTGTTGCTACCGGGCGTATTGTATACCAATTTGTGACAATTGTAAAGGAATATACTTCATTTATTACAAATATTCGGTTGCTCCAGAGGAATCGGATTGCAAATTTGGAGCAAGTTATCAATTAATATGGTAATGGTCAACTACTCCGAAAGTATCTGTATACTAATTCAATTCAATTCAACCTAATTCCAATCAAAGGTATTCTATCGTGCTACCATTCGTACGTGTTACTTTTCCCGTATATATGCGAGGAGAAACGTGACTGTTTTGATCTTTGCTAACGCATTTATAAAGTTGACGTTGTCAAATATTCGTTAAAATCCTGTCAATATCAAACACCAATACGATTACCAATTCGCCGTTTTAGATATAAGGATAGATGATCTTTCGTTTATCTTCCGCAATCACTCTTGGGTCTCTGGCGCTCAGTCTAACTGCCGCCCGAGAGATTTCCAAGGAAGAGGTCAAAAGTTATGCTGACGAATTTTTTGGCCAGCTGATAAAACAGGGTCAACTTCCTGGTAAGTATTCCTACGATACCTCACAGATGCTCAGTGGAATTAACATGTCATTACCAGGTGCTGTAGTTTCTGTAGTCAAGGATGGGAAGGTCATCTTCACAGCCGGCTATGGCTACTCCGATCTTGAGTCAAAATCTCCCGCCGACCCTTCAAACACGATTGTTCAAGTGGGCTCCATCTCCAAGACCTTTACCGCGACATCATTATTGCAGCTTTACGAGCAGGGCCGGATAGATTTGGACAACAATATCAATTATTACCTTCAAGATGAAGACAAGGCCCAGGAATTCGTACTCTTTAGCAACAACTACCGGAAGAATGTCACAGCCTCCAACCTGCTGACGCATACATCTGGATTAGACACCAAAATGCTTGGTATTGTTACCAACAAGCCCCAAAATGTAACTGTCAACATCGCCTATTCAATCGAAGCATTGATACTAAATTTTGTTTCCAGATACCATCCTCATTGTTGCCAGCACTCGAGCATTTCCCACTTAGAGTTAGGGATGTTAACGAGACTCAAGCTTACTCTAATCATGGGTACACTCTATTAGGGCATGCCATCAGCAAGATATCCAATCTTCCATTCACTGAATATGTCCGCCTTAACGTCTTGGACCCATTAGGAATGGATGCTACGACTTTTGCCCCGCACAATGCCTCCGACCCTACCATGGTCAAAATCAGATCATCCGGAAAATACAAGCTGGCCGTTAACTACGACAAAAACCACAAAACCGGCCAATTCGATAGATCTCCTGAGCTGTATATTTCGCTTCTTCCTGCCGGCTCTTTGGTATCCACCGCCGATGACATGACCAAATTTATGATTGCTCATCTCAACCATGGGGCCATTTCTGAAGAGCAGCGCATACTTGACCCTGCCACGATAGACCTGATGCATTCACGACAATTTTCACCAAGTGCTATTGCAGATGGCACTTGCTATGGCTTTTTCGAGACAGCATACGGGCCAGGCTTAAGAATGATCTCACACGGAGGTGATACCGTTGGCCAAAGTAGCCAGCTCTCACTTTTCCCGGAGCAAAATCTAGGTATATTCGTGTCGTACAACACAAATAATATCCAGACTCGCAAACAATTTGTCGAGGGTTCCTCGATCGTTTCTTTGAATTAAGCGAACCTGAAAACCATTACGACCCCGAATTCTTCAAGGTTGTGCCTCATTGGGATGATCGCGCATATGTGTATGAGGCCACTTACAGACCTGTTGGTAGCTCTCACTCCACTTTCGAGAAGCTTGCCACTCTAACCCAACAGATAGAAATCAAGGGATATCCAAACAACACTCTTGGTGTAATCATTCCCGAGGCATTAGAACCTCTATTCGGAGCAAGAGAAATCAAACTACTAGAGGTTGCTAGACATACCTTCAAAGTCATCGAACCCGTTACCCCCGGTCATATGAGCAAACAATATTTCAGCTTCAAATATGACCGTGAGATGGGTGCTGCTACTTTCTTGTATGCTGGTGCCTTCGATCTGCCTGTTGCTTTTGAGATGATTGAATTTTACGAGACAAAGACCGTACAACTTAGTATTTTTGCTCTCGCCTTTGGCGTTATTGTTATTCAGGCAATATACTATGTATATAGTCTCATCAAAAAACCCCAGAACGATCAAAAGAAGCTGAAGGTCGGCAACGAGAAAATCAACGGTACAAAGAGTAAGAAAACTAAAAAGCCTACCAAGGCCAAGGATTCTGATGACGAGAAAGAGGACGATGCTCCGGAAGACATCCAAAACAAGATTGTGGAGGAAAAAAGAAAGAAAGAGCGTCTGCTGGAGCTTCAGAAGAAATATGTAATTCCGGATAACGCCAATGTTGATGACTACGAGAAGACAGAAAACAACAAGTCATTCCAACTGCTCCCTCATGTGCCTGGTATTTTGGCCTGGTCGTACTTGATCTTCGTGGTGCTAGCTGGATACCTTGCCTATCACTTCGGCATGTTAAACTTGATCAGTCATCACAGACTTCCGCTAGAGTACCGCCTGGTATTCATGGCTCCATTCGTATCTCTAATGATCACAGTGGCGTTTGCTCAGCATTTGTTCTGGTGGTGGGGTGAGATCCCAGGATACAAAGCTCAGCACACATGGTTTTTGCAAGTCCTTATTGCCTCCGGTGTGTTGCTCTATTTCATTGTATCCTACCACCTTGTCATAATTAATATGTAGAATATTCTGCGTCTCATTTCCATCAAGTTTAATCATTTCTATTAAAATTGCACACTGCATTCTTCAATCTTAGTAAAGTCATTTTCGCTTCTTGCATTCCACGTCTTAACGCCTCCAATTCCTCTAATGGGTCAGGTCTACTTCGTTTAGGGCCTGATCCCCTGTTCTCCAAAAAAGTACTAGTTCCTGCACTGTCGCATGCTTGTTGGGAATCCTTGAGATGCTTGCGGGATGTTGCTCGGAAACATACGTATGGATTAGAAGGACCGCCTGCATCGGTTGTCTAGAGCCAACATTCAGTAGCTTCGCAGACACACGACACAGATGTTGTGTTACCTTCAAACAGGGAGAAATGTGGCCCTCGCGTGTCTGTTTGCAATACCTCCAATATTTGAAGACGTTGTATGCCTTTGGGTGAGAAAACAAAGCAACACTTTGGCGAGTTATATCCTGGAACTTGACTATCTGTTGGACAAGGTACCGGGAAACGAATATCTTTATGTGGCATACCTTGGCCGGGTTGGATTGTTCAAGTATAGCCATCATTGATTCAAAATCGGATTCATTCAAGCGGTTGATGGATTTCTGAGTGTTCAATTTATGCAACCATTGCTCATCATGTTCATTTAAATTGTATTCTAAATGGGAAGGAATTTCTGGGCGATTGTATGTTATAAATTCTTTAGGCAGGGAAAATCTCTTGGACGGGAATGCATCATGTAAAGGAAGGGCGTAAACCTTCGGGACTGGGATTCCCTCCAGACCGGGGTTATTCCCAAGTAACGAACGTAAATGGATTTCCTGCAAAAGTGGTTACTATTGGGTTATCTTGCGGCTCTTATGAAACTAGATACATTTCTCTCTTTCGGAATCACTATGTCGCTGGTAACGGAGTATCTTCTCGCAGGAGGGCGAAGTTCCTGACAGCAGACTTCGTATTCACGGTAAACTGGAATCCGCTCCTTCAGTTGCAAAGAACGTTTGGGCATTGAATCATGTCCATTCGAAATCGGTGTTTTTATACGTGTATCTGTGACACATCATGAAGTTTGTTGATGAATTGGGCAACAGAAATACTTGGTCATCAACAAATCCAACCACACCCGTCAAACGGGTCAGCTACGTGGATTTAATCGATGGTACAGTAGTGGCACCGATCCAACCCACAACCAGCAACCCGCAATCCACTGTAGGTACTTGAAACAAGATCTAGGAGTGAAGCATTATTGTCCGATCGAATACGTATTCCCATTTTTTTCTAATCTATTTCAATTCATTGATTCGCGCGTCACATTCGTTAGCTTATAATCAGTCTGCTCCAATCAGCTGAACTTATTGCTAATAGACTGACAAGTTTTACTGACTGAAGATAACGACACTTGCTTAAAGACATAGGCTCAAGATATTAGAGTTTTCATAGCTATTACAAACCTTGCTTTCTTGACTTTCTTTTGTTATATATTTTATCTCGTTTCTTTCCCGTAAATACATAACACTATGGGGATCCCTAAATTTTTTAGATGGATGAGGTATGTATGCATCCCACTCCACTATCACCTATGAGAAGTTATTAACAGACCCTTTCCTAACTATAGCGAAAGATACCCACTATGCAGTCAGCTAGTGAATGAGAGTAGAATCCCTGAATTTGGTAACTTTCCGTCTCACAAGAGTAACCTGGTCTAGTCTGTTGCTAAGGTGTTTTACCATAGACAATTTGTATTTGGATATGAATGGCATTATCCATAACTGCACTCACCCTAAAGATGGCGATCCACATTTCCGTCTAACCGAAGCGCAAATGTTCATTGATATTTTCAACTACATTGATCATCTTTTCCTGAAGATCAAGCCGCGTAAAGTTTTCTTCATGGCTATTGACGGTTCGTCCTATTTTATTGTCTAGTTCCGTTGGAGCGTCGCTGACATTCTATCATACCTTTACAAAACAGGTGTCGCGCCAAGAGCTAAAATGAACCAACAGCGCTCCAGACGTTTTCGTACCGCCAAGGATGCGGCCGCGGCCAGGAAAAAGGCGGAAGCAAATGGTGAAGAGTTACCTACTGAAGAGCCGTTCGATAGTAATTGTATCACACCAGGCAAGTGCCCCACATTTGGTTGCCTTGTAACAATTTTCTTAAGCTAACGGATTTGATATCCCAATAGGAACTCCCTTCATGGCAGGCTTGACACGCCATCTGAAATATTTCGTGAATAAGAAGGTT
The DNA here is from genome assembly GCA_002104905.1 of Basidiobolus meristosporus CBS 931.73. Taxonomy (NCBI): domain Eukaryota; kingdom Fungi; phylum Basidiobolomycota; class Basidiobolomycetes; order Basidiobolales; family Basidiobolaceae; genus Basidiobolus; species Basidiobolus meristosporus. The sequence goes on along the minus strand of MCFE01000025.1, from coordinate 173,116 downwards.
ACTGAGGATGCTAACTGGAGAGGAATCCAAGTCATCTTATCCGGCCACGAAGTATATCCCACTTACTTGATTTGCGCAATGGACGCGTATTCACATTCAATACTAGGTCCCTGGTGAAGGCGAGCACAAAATCATGGAGTATATTAGAATGACCAAGGCGCAGCCTGATTATGACCCTAATGTTCGCCACTGTTTGTATGGGCTGGATGCTGATTTAATTATGCTGGGCCTGCTCAGCCATGAGCCTCATTTTGCATTGTTGAGAGAGGAGGTGACATTCGGGCCTAGTCGCCATAAGAAGAAGCAAACGTAACTATACCCTCCTTCATACAGTTTCATCACTGAATGCGCTAAATCGCCAATTTTTCAGCTTGGAGTCGCAGAATTTCTACCTAATGCATCTCTCACTACTTCGCGAATACCTTGAACTTGAGTTCTCCTCTCTCAAAGAGGAGCTTCCTTTCCCGTACGACCTCGAGAAGATCATTGATGATTTTGTGCTGATGGCTTTCTTCGTCGGGAACGATTTCTTGCCCAACCTTCCTCATCTACATATCGCGGAAGGAGCGTTATCCCTCATGTTTAATGTCTACAAAAAGGCAATTATGCACGCGGGTAAGATCCTGGTACACTATCATGCTTGCGAGCTCGACTCTAATGTGATATTTCTATATCCGCAGGCGGTTATATCAACGATGGTGGCCGAATGAACGTTGAGCGTCTTCAGATTCTACTCAATTATCTCCACGATTTCGAGAGAGACTTGTTTGAAGAGCAATTTGCCGATTTGAATTGGTATCGCGGGAAAACCATTAGTACCGAACAAGAGAAGCTGAAGAAAAAAGCCAAGGGAGAACTATGTTAGTGGCGGTAGTTGATTGTACATGGCCGTGCTTTTATTAACCCACAAATCCCTTAGTTATTACTGCCAAGCAAAAGGAGCTGTACGAGGAAATCAAGAAGTTCTATGTTCTTCGTAACCAGGAGTCATTGCACTTCTCACCTGATTTGCCAGCGAAAGACCGTGGATTCATCCAGTCGGTAGCCAAGGACTTGGGATTACTTTATGCCACAGAGTTCCATGACGATCTTAAGACTAGACATGCTTATCTCGAGTTCGATACAGAAGACGACGAAGAAACAGATACCGAGGCTCCAGCATTGAAGAAATACGATGCGGCGATTGTCAGCGATGACTCAGCAGCACAAATGGAAGCAGATGAAAAGGCCAGGTTCGAGGAGAAATACCGAGAATGGAAGTCGTATTACTACCGTGAAAAATTCGAATTTGACCTGGATGACAAAGAAAATATGGACAAACTAATCAAGAGCTACGTAGAGGGACTGCAGTGGGTATTGAATTACTACTACAACGGGATCTGCTCATGGGGTTGGTTCTTTCCCTTCCACTATGCTCCGATGATTTCAGATCTCAAGGATCTGACCCGTTTCGAATTGAAGTTTGAAATGGGCACTCCTTTCAGACCATATGAGCAGCTCATGGGTGTGTTGCCTGAAGCGTCCAAGAAGCATATCCCCATGGCTTATAGAGAATTGATGTCTGACCCCAATTCGCCAATTATCGACTTCTATCCTACTGATTTTTCATTGGACATGAACGGCAAGAAGGCAGACTGGGAGGCTGTAGTCAAAATCCCCTTCATCGATCAAGAGAGATTGCTCCAGGCAATGAGGACAAGAGAGCATCGTTTAACGGAAGAAGAGCGCCAAAGGAATGCTTTTGGCGAAAACTACATTTTCAGCTACGACAAGAATCGGGACGAGACTTATCCTTCTTCATTGCCCGGAATCTTCCCTGATATCGTTCGATGCCAATGCATGATGACTGTCTATAACCTTCCCGAAGCCGATGAATCCATGTTGAACAAAGGTCTCTGTAAAGGTGCAGGCCTTGGCATCCACACCATGGCAGGGTTCCCTACATTGGATACCATACCCCATTCAGGATCCCTCACATTGCATGGCGTCAATGTGTTCAATTCTGATAGTCGCAATGAGACCATGGTGATTACCTTGCAAGATATCTATGAGCATCAATCTGCAGACGCAATCGCCAATCAGTTCCTCAGTAAGAAGATCTTCGTCAGCTGGCCATTCTTGGTGGAGGCTAAGCTCTCTTATTTAACCGATGAATTCTTCAAATACGAGTTCGTTGAACGTTCCGGTAAGGTGGCCATGATCAAAACTCCACATGAGCCCGATATGATCTCCTTCTGGACTAAACGGGCTAAAGCGCTGGAGCACAAATTTAGCAAGCGTCGCGGCGTATTATTCGGATCGGTTAATATGATTGCTCATGTTTTGTTACTCAAGGGACTCTGCCGTACCGAGGATGGAGCCCTAGTTAAAGAGTACGCCAAGCCTGGGGATGAAAAGGAGTTCCCTTTGCAAACTATGGTTACTCAAGTGGAATTTGAGGATCCTCGTTTCCAAGAAAGACCCCCCATCCCGGTTTCGGAGGAGTTCCCAGTTGGAACGCCAGTGTTCTTCTTAGGCAAGCTTTACTACGGTTCACCGGCAGTCATATCGGAAAACTCCCCGACTGGGGTTAGCATCAAAATGAACACTTCAACAGCAACCGGCGGACGGGAGCCGGTCTTTGGTCAACTAGTTGCCTTTAACTACCTGCGCAACATCAACTATACTCCAAGCTTCATCATCAGCAAGAAATTGGGGCTCTCTAATCTTATCCTGAGTAGACTGACTTCGAGCATGCGCGTAATTGTAGGTGAACAACAAATCAACCTTGGTTTGAATCTGAAGTTCGAAGGCAAGAAGCAAAAAGTCTTGGGATATTCCAGAAAAACCAACAAAGGATGGGAATTTACTCACAAGGCGATCGTGATGCTTGAAGAATACAAAGCCAAATTCCCTCAATTTATCCAAGGTTTGGAGCAGCGAAAGAATGCTGATCTTTATTATGCAACCGATTTCTATCCCCAAGAGGAAGCCCCGAAGAAGATGCAAGAGATTAAGAGTTGGATCAAGTCCCTGGGATGTGATGATTTAGAGAGAGTTCCCCTTGAAACGGAAGCTCTGGATAGAGAGTCCATCATGTTGGTTGAGAGTCATGCTGACCAATACGTCAAAAGCAACAGTGAGATTAAGTCCGTTCTGATCAAAAACATCCCCCGTAAGGCAGTCCTGAAGCCAGCCGATGCTATTCATGGGCTTGGTGAACAGAAATTCAGCCTAGGTGACCGAGTAGCTTATGTGTTGGACTCGGGTAAAGTTCCAATGACAAGCAAAGGAACTGTTGTCGGAGTATTGGACACTAGTGTCGATGTCGTGTTCGACCACACTTTCATCAGCGGCAATGACCTGGGAGGAAGATGCTCAGCTCATCGTGGTATGACTGTTCCATGCCACGCCATCCTTAACCTTAACCGCCCACAAATAGGCGACGTGGCAAAAATGCAATCAGACGGACCATCTCATGACTCTTCGCCACAGCAGCACCGTAATCACCACCACAATCCCCAATACCGACCAAACAACTCGGGGCCAAGTCCTAATCGTAATGTGACTCCCTATCCAAGCCAGTTCATTCCTCAGCGTGGAAGAGGTCGAGGTGAGTATCCTTCTAGAGGACGCCCACATCCCGGCTATGGACCGAACAGCCATACGGCACCCCATCCGCAAAACCACCAAGATAGAGGAAATCCTTCGGACTATCGTCAACCTCATAGAGGTCGGGGCAACAACCGTGGGCGTGGCGGCAATGGAAAGATTTGGAATCCCAACAAGGCAAATTAGAAAGAGCAGCCACGTAGCACTCAACAATAAGCGACAAGCAGGAGTGTATTCGTCTTATGACGTACGACATCCCCACTCGAAAGGGTATATTTCTAATTTATCTGAGGCTAAGCAAAACCTTAATTCAAAAATAGCAAACCGTAATAAAGTTTCGAACTCCGGTGCCAATCAGAATAGCCAATGTTTGTTTGATGTGCACGCATCCAAGGATGTTTTAACTTGTTGGACTCTGTCGTCAGCCTGCATGGGGACGGAGTAGTTGATGATCACTAATGAACGTACATTGTCAGTTGATGGATCAGATCGGGCGGGGAAGGAGGGGGGGGGGTGATTGACAATGCAGTGAGCTTGTGTAATTAAACATTCATTAAGCAATTGATATTTGTGGAGATATTTCCTGATTTTGTGATTGTTTGGTGGTTGAGGTGCGAGTATGCCGATCGTGTGACCCGCTCCCAAGAAACACATAGATGATCCAAAAATTCCCGTCTTGAGGACCTTGCATGTCCTGAAACAACGTTGGGGCCGTTTTGGAACACGGGCTATGTTCCAATCCCGAGCTGATGAATAATGATCGGTATTCGCACAATGGCGACAACCAGGCGCGGGAAGTGGATAATGAGGAAAACATGGAATAATGCTCGCATTGCCATGAATCCAAGGAGAATAACCCATTGATGTTTGATCTTTGCTTCGATACACTCCGTTGTTTGCACTTTGCTCCATTTTATAATTGTTATGATTCTGAAGCAGGCACACCAACAGTTATTCTATCGTTGTTTAGACGTCAACCAGCCTGATATATAAGTGTGGGGTCGATCTCCCCTGACAACAGAAACCTCGTCATCTCTCTTCAATAAAGTATATCTCCTACTCCTCCCTTGCACTTTGCCCAGTTACCCTACCATGGAATACTCCTCAGTTGCCTTCTGCTTAGTTCAGCCCCTGTTGACCCGTCATCAATCCAACACTGAGGTTGAATCCAATGGATTTACCCTAACGAGACTTACCCAACTGTGCGACACTTTGGTTGAACCCCCATGTCACTACGAGATTAACGAGATCGACCCAGCTATAGCTCATTCCAAATCACCTCAGTATCAGATCCTCCTCACTGGCCCCACTTCGCGAATCCTAGCCATTCAGCGTTCTTTGTTGCAGCAATATCCATCGGAGGTAAGGTTGCTTTTCTAGGCTCGTCTCCACGAATTGTTACCCACACGCCTTGTGTTTAGCTTGAAGTGAAGGTCAAGATGAATTGCTGCGAGGAGATGGTCGAGGACGGTAACTGGAGGCCTGAGGTTCAGTTTCATGTGGATGACATCATCCGCGGCAGGGACATCGCCATCGAGTTTGTTGATCAACAACCAAACAGCCAGGTCGTGATCAAAGGCAGGCCACACGGTGTTGAGAAGGTTCGACAGGATCTCGTCCGTCTGGAGGAAGACTTCTGCGTAAGTGATTCTTCGTACTCCGCTTTGCGATCCATTGACTGAACAGCTGCTTTTGATGGAACAGCGCAAGGCCTTTACTTCAGTGATCAATGTTGAGGCACATATGCTAAGGATCATATCTGGCCCCAACGATACTTTTCTTAAGGCGCTTGAAGAGGAGCTCCATGTGAAGATTGACGTACCTCTGCATTATGGAAATCTACTAGGATGCTACTCCAACGTAGCCCCGCCAAAGGATATCCTGATTTCCGGGGAAAAGGAGAAAGTCGAGCTTGCAACACAACGCATTGAGGCAGCGGTCAGCAAAACGGTAATTCGTTGTTTGTTTGAGGGATCCCTTGAGCAGCCATTGAATCCTTTCACCTCACTTTAGAACATGGCCTTGATCAAAAGGCACATCACAGTGCAGCCACGAAAGCTTGACTGGCTACCCCTCGTTAAATACACTGATCTGACTGGAGTTATGCAGAACAACGGTACAGTACTAAGAATCTGAAGGATTTAGGAGAATCGATGTATTGATAGAGTTTTATTGTCCCAGCCACTTCAATCATTCTGCCTACCTTTGAATCCAGTCACCAATACATCACCATCTATGGGCAAAACGAAATTGAAGTATCCCGCACCACGAAGGCCATCATGCAAATGGTACGCTTATTCATCCTGTTACCAAGAACTCGACTACATGGCTAACTCGTTTTACCAGACGAGCGATCTTTTCTCCGGTTGGCTTTGGTTGGAAAGCAACATCCCAAGCAGCCAGCCAGTCCAACTTCCAAAGGACGAAGAAATGAACGCTCTCTTATCTCGGATCTCCCAAACCTCTGGTACAGAGGTTATCTACCACAACCACAGTTTCGAAGTTTCCGGGGAGCCCGCTCAATTAAAGGCGGCTTTCCGCTTGATCGGGAACGAATATTCATTCCAGGTAAGGTTTCGATATACACAGATCCACCCAATCTCCACCAGCCCATCCTAACCTGAGCCCAACCACGACTAGCTATTCCAACGAGAGATCAAGCTTCAGGTGGAGCTTGCAATCGAGCACAGAGAGTTCATTAGTGGCAAGAAGAATGGGAAGATCAACAAGATCATGAAGGTTGCGAATGTCAAGATCGGGTTCGAAAATTTCAATGACTGCAATTTCTTCATCAACATCTACAGCCCAGAGTGCAACAAGACTCTCGAGGGACTAAAGCTGCTACAGGTTTGTTCCTACGATGCTTACTGCACTTGTGGTCCGGACTACTCACTTTCCTGTTAGGAGGAGCTGCCAGCCGAACTCTCCTTCTACGTCCCTGAGAGCTACCACAAGCGCATCATCGGCGTTGGTGGCAAGAATATTCAAAGGATCATGAAGCAATTTGGAGTGTATGTCAAGTTTTCTACGGCAGAGGAGTTTGCTGCTCAAGGAGTATGCATATCTTCAGGCGATAACGTAGTAGCAAGAACTCCGGCCAAAAACGCTTGCAACTTGGATAGGTTTAAGCAGACGATTGTCGACCTCGTTGAGAACAGGGTACGTGCTCCAAAGTCATTCCACCACAGTAGCTTAGTGGTTGACCATCGCCTACAGGATCAAAACTGGTCACTCGAGTCGATGGGTGATTTCTTCTCGGGTCCGTTGGTAGCTGAGCCTACAGTAATGAACAACACATCCTTTGAACGCAAGGACTCTGGCTTCGATACATACGACTCCAACTTCATCGCCCATAGGATGCAAGACCTTGCCTTGAACGAGACCCGTGTTCGGTATCCTTCAAGCACTGCACTCTACATGGCTGTCGACTCGGAAGAGTTCAGAAGCTTGGTCAAGAAGATGAAGCAAGAGCTGAACATTATTTTGATCGCTCCATCGCGCGATCTCAACGGGTTCCCATCAATGCGCAATAAAGCCATGGACCAAGGATACTACTCGTTCATACTGAAGTACGAGATTCGGGAAACAGCCCTGATCCCTGCGGCGCAGCAAATGCTCGATGAGTTCCTGAGCGTCAACCATGTAAGAAGAAAGCATCTTCTCGGAGGAGAACAAGTACTAATCCACCATCGAAGGTTCCATTAAGGTCCAATAGCATGGGCATCGAGAGCGAATCTGCCCATTATCTCCACAGATCCATGCCAATCTCAGCACCAGGTATTTGCCTAAAGCTATACATCGACGATTTCCCTCTCACCTCGTGAAACTAGGCAACCGCTTCCTGGCTGATAATCGCAGTTATTCCCTATTTGATCAGCAAACCGGAAATTCATTCTTCGAGTCCACTCCTCAGGTAACATATAGAAATTCCTCCCGCGAATCCCCTCCCTCTGACTCCAAGCATCAACTTTAGAGACGTTACACGGATCAATCGATCACTGCGAATGTAGGTGTTTCTTTGGGTGGTTGAAGGCAAATGGCTTTATTTAACCTGCTGTGTAGTTCCAGGTCCATCAATCCGCCGCTCGCGTCATATCGGAATCCTTCTTTGACGAAACCAAGGTAACTCCTGATCACCAGCAAATCCAATCACTGTTGCTGACAACGTTCCTCCAGAAGAATCACAAGAACGCTACCTGGAACTCCTCCCTGGGCTACAATGGTAGGCCCTTTTTCATGAAGCCTTATCTACCGATCTACTGACACTATCTTAGTGGAACAACCAATCCCTAGAAACCCTTACAATCACAACAACACCCGCTACAATTCCCAGGGAAACAAGTGGCCTCTCGGGGTGAGACAGGAGTTTAACCCATTCCAGAACCTGCCCACGCCACCAAGGCCAGCGTCTAACTCTGAAGCAAGAAATAAGCAAGGCTCCATGGCATCCTTTTACTCCGGGTACTACGGGTTCTGAACCCCGCCCAAAACAAACGACCGGATATTTAAATAGAATCCACCATAGAACCACTCCCCTCCAGCCGTAGAGAAATGGCCTTAAATAGATTTGATTTAGACAGTAATAAACCAACTTCAACCCAAATTTCCAACCTGGTTTTGATCAAAATCCCTCAAATACGAAGTGAATTTGGCGACCGATTTTTGGAAGGCGGCGGTATTTTTTGATCCAGGTCCCCAAACAAATCCCTTCACGTATCTTGAGTTGGTCCTCTACCTCTAAGCGTTCTCCGAAACATGGTAAATGTCCCTTCGAACTGGCCCTGTTCCCTCCCAAAAAACACCGCTAATCTTCTGCGTGTTCTGTAGTTATTTTACTCCTTTTTCAAAACCCTGGTGGGACAGACCGTAACTGTAGAGTTGAAGAATGATCTCTCCATCATCGGAGTATTGGTTTCCGTAGATCAATTCTTGAACATCAAACTGGACAACATTCAAGTGGTGGATGAGGCACGGTACCCTCATATGGTAGATGTTTAATCATTATTGTGTTGACGCTGGCCGAAAGCAATCATTTGAAGCCAGCGACCGAAGATCCATTCCTAACAACCTTTTCCGCACTTTCTTTCAGATCGCCGTGAAGAACTGTTTCATTCGTGGCTCGGTAGTGAGATACGTTCAACTTCCTGCCGCCTCCGTTGACACCGGTTTGTTACAAGATGCCGCACGTAGAGAGGCTCAACAGCCCGGGGCAGTCAGAGCGAAATGATCAGAAGATGCCACAAGAATTGCAATCCCCTCAAATGTCAATAAAAATCCGAAAATTAGTATCCAAACGGGCGCCTTTAGAAGTGGTTTTTGTACAGCGCATTGAGGTCGAAGGGTCTACTGATGGGTAGTTCTTACGACACTGACCATCACCTCCATATATCTGTTGGCAACTCATGAAGTCATTAATTATCACTGGTTTTTGCCCAATATCTTGGCGAAAAATCAACCAACCTCAGCATGATCCTGATTCGACTTGGGAATTGATTAATTGCATCACCGCAACTTCACTGCCCCTACGAGACGCAATGAACTCGCTCATACCACTTTATGTATTAGTGCTATGACCGAATCTCCAGGGGTCAAGCTGGGTGGATAAGCACTAGGAAAGTTTGTAGCAAATGCCTCTCCCTCCCAACAGAGATAGATTGTTGATGTTACGCATCTAATCAAAGAAGATGATTTGCTGATCTCATCAACCTACAGTACAGGGCTTTGGAGGTCTGGAAATCCATCTGAACGCCACACGAGTTACACACAGCAAGGCCAACTCATCAACTCCATGGCTACCCCTGAGTCGGCTCACACAGCGGGCGTCCGCCCAAAATAACGATTCAATCAGTATGTTGTGGAACCTACACGCGCAACGGTGTGGAGTTTGAAGGCTCGATCTTGTTAATTTATCAAGCATCATCGGTGGAGTCAATTGAGAGCGAAGTGGGTTGCTTAATAAGTTTAGATAGCACCCATGTTCTGGCATAGATACTGGTGGTTGGCTGCTGTGTAAGGGTAAATATTCCCTCCGCCATGATTCGCCCGATTGCGAGATGATACAGATGGGAATTCCGATTTGTCTAGACGTCGCCAATTAACAACACTCACATCTCGGTGTAAACGGTCAAGATCAACTTTATAACAGGTGGCCAACAATATATCGAAGTGATGGGTAACAAACAGGGCCAAAATTCTTATTTTACAGGGAACGACAAATCATAAACAGATGCAGGGTCAAGATGCGCTTAATTCGCCAGCTTTTGGCGTTTGTTCGAGGTGAACGGATCTTCCACCTCGACGTGGCGGATCGGTGAGGAGAGTGGACCCATGGACTCCTCTTCAGCTTCTTCGGGGATAAGCATCAGATCGCGGTCTCGAAGGGGCGAGACTGGGGAGCTGATGACTTCGAATTCAATCTCCCCTTGGACATTGGGCAGAGGTCGCGTAAGCTTCTCGACAGGTGCGTGGGGGTCTTGCTTTTCAATGGACTGACCGTCCCCAGATTGGCGCAGCCGGAATTCCTCGATGGAGTCTCCCTGGATCGAGAGGCGTCGAAGCTTTGGTGGGTTTTCGTAGTTGTAGGCCCCCGGGCTCAGTACCGATATTTTGGCGGGGAGCTTGGCGGGGGTGTTGGAGAGAAGACATTTCACAAAAGGGGAAGATGGCCCATCCAGCAAGTTCTGGGAGTTGCTTGGGCGGATCGGAGAGTTGGCGATGTCAGTTAATGGTCGGCGGGTGGAGTTCTTGGGAGAGAATACGTCGGTTCTGTCCAGCTCTCTGCGTTCGCTATCCCTCATCAAGCGGATGGCCAGAGGGGGCTGACCTTCTTGTGACTGACGTCTGGCTGGGTGCAGATATGAGCCCAACAACCGGTGTTGGACGGTGGAACCTGTAGTAGATGCACGTCGACCGAAATTAATGAATGCAGGTGGGTTCTCATCTCCAAGTGCTTTGGCAGATATGGATCGATCCGGCGGGGGCAATGTCCAACATTGACGCTGCTGCTCAGCAGGCGTGACCTTGATATTAGGATGTGGTGTGTTGGGGCAGTTCAGGGAGGACATTGACATAGCTAAAGCGATGGAAGGAAAGGTCAAGTTGGATCGCCCGGCTCGAGCAGTTTGATCAGATCAATGTCAAGGAGAAATGAAAATTCATTCAAGTGAATTCACTCCAATATATACCGCAGGCCGCGGATATACAAAACAAACGAATGGCAGGCGTTTACATGGCAACCAATAAAATCGCGCGAGAGTCGTAAACAGAAAGTGCACATGTTTCACTAAATCAGGTACAAAGTTTAGAATAAGATATCGCATATTAGTATAGATTTGCTGTGCATTCACTGGATGCGAGCGCGAGAGATAGAGAGTTAGATTAATGAGGCCTTGATGTCTCGAATCGTCTCCAGGCTAAACATAAATAGCGCTTGCAAGAACAAAAATAGTGATTTTGTGCAAGCCATTCAATGGGACATAATAGGCATCAGTTTCTTCGGGGAAATTCATCTACTCTTGCGGCTGCGAGGTTCAAATCGGTCGGGGCACTGCGAGGTCTGTGCATGCCGGCCTAAAACTAACACGATTTAACCCTTTGTGAAAGTGACTGACTTAATCGTAGATCCAAAAGGGAATTCGTGAATCGAACGAAAAACTGGTCCAAGCAGGTTAATCAGGTATCAGCAGTTGAGACATATGTGTCATACGGTATAGAGATCTCCTCCAGTGCAGTCCATGCGAATGGACCTCTCTTGAGACAATCCAGGTTACATTTTACGTGAGAACGGTGGGGAAGGGGGCTGCCTTCGGTCATTCCACTCCCATGGGATGGTATAGGCGATGTCCCAGAACCCAGGGTTAGGCATGGCTTACGTTCCGGTCAGAAATTTAACCAGATTAGCCAACCAATATATCTATAAATTACAGACAAGTGGATTGGCCGGGATTGTTTTCATCAGAGGGTGGAGGGCAATAACATATTGAAATGAATCCTATGTGGTTAGACGCGCATCCACTATCTCATAGCCACTTGCAGATGCGGTTTATTAAAACAGAGAAAACCCAGTGATTTGGTTGTTGGAGGTTCTTAATAAGTGTTCTCTTGATGTCATGACCACCGGTGTAGAGGGGTGGGTCCAAAGCCAATCAATTTATTCGAAGATCACGCGATTGCGGATATGGTGAGACGCACCGGTTCTGTATACTTAGTGATCCGCATAATACAACACCGATCTCTTAGCTAGCTCAATTCCAACCGCGGCAACATGCTGCTTGATATCGGCTTTCGCCTCTGGAATGAATCTGGCGAGAATCTGGTGGAAATGGGTCAGGTTATGTCAGGGACCATAGAGAAACGATGGACGGTACCGATGCGTTGATGAAATTTCCCGCGGTGTAGACTATCATGTCTTCCAGCTCTTGATCTGGTATTTCTTCCGGATCCAACATACCTGGTGCGATGTCCGTGCCAGATTCATCATCGTAACTGCCTTGTGCGTCGGGGATAAACCGGGTGTATCTGCTTTTATCCAGCAAGCTGATGCATTTATCGAGCCGAGCCCATCCATGGCTGATCTGATTTAGATGGGTTAGGCGGCGGTGCTCTGGCAGCCTAAACCGATGAACTTACCGGATCCAGCAACTCTGATGGCTTGTATTCACCTTTGTATCGCATTTTCTGGCAGGTGTGTATGTAGTAGCCTTGGGTTCAGTGAGTAGCTTGATATCAACATCTTTAGCCAGAGGAACAGAAGATTACCCATCATGTAGTATTGAATACTTGGAATTCTCTGGTTTAGTTCCAGCGTGAGCGCTATCTCTCTCAGAGCACTATATTTTCCCAGCGCCAGGAAGCCGTAATCTGGATCGTAGAAGAAATAGACTGACGAGACCGAAGTGGGTAAAATGTCAATGACACCGACTGCGATAAGCTTTCCGTCCAGCAAATAGCTCTGATGAAATGAGCCAAATCCGACGAACTCCGGGTCTTTACTTTCTTCTAGCTAGTCACTCTTTAATGACAGTACTCTTGATGACTGGTCGCGAAACAAGAACTACCTGCATGGGGGAGTCAACAAGGAATCGTTTGAAGCCGGATTCCTTGATATCTTCGGGTTTGTCATGGTGAATTGTCGTTTGATATTTTCGGTATAGTTGGTATTTTTCCTTAGTGAAGGATGCTGGCTCCAATTTGACCTTGGTTCGAGATAAATAAAGATAAGCGCCATTTTCTGCGATATGCACGGGGAATTATGCTGAGAGTCACCTCGAATCTGTGTGCTGCTGAGCCCACAGACTGGTCAATCGAATGGATGGCTGTGGTCAAGTCTTCTTTACTTGAGCTCTCATTTGGCCTAGCCTGATCTCGCATTTGCTCACAAAGTGGGCCCTCTTTTGATTTCAGTTTTTCAGGTACGTACTCGCCAGTAATAAAGCGATTGAAACGATGGACGATTTTGCGACTCTTCTTGTTGTACTGAAACTCCTTGGCGATAAGTCTTTGGAAAGTTTGAGCGAGAAGAAAAGTGGGTGTTCTTCACTATCTCTGAGCTACCTGATGGTGTACTGCTTGCAACAGGTTTTGCGTAAATCGGGTTTGTATACATATGTGCCAGACCTAGAGTGCCGAAAGTAAGTTCGCAAAGCATACGGCTTGGTGTATGGCCTCTTTTTTATACCTTCTCCAGCCACGATTGATCATATGCTGATAATCCTGAAGTTCGTGGGTTTAGAAAAGATTGGGCTGGTTAGATCGACCTTTGTAGCTCATAACCTTACTTTGCAAGTTAACGTATGCGCAAATAGGCCATAACTATGGGAGGTATCTTCCTGGGAGCAATACCCACATTTAGAGATGTGTTCTCCCGCAGTGATGAATATCGAGGTTGAAGGCATGAAAGATTGCTGCAAAGGCTCTGCTGCAAAAACCCGACGGTCGAATGTTAAAAGCACCACTTGTGGCTTTGGCGGTTCCAATAGTGGCCCACTCCAGCCTGATCCTTGATTACTTTGGCTTAAGTTAAACATGAAATTCAGCATATATCTATTCAGGAGCTAACCAATGGACAATATTTGACTTCCTCGTCTAATCAAAACAAACAAATCCTGCAACTATGCCATAAAACCAACCGCTAGATTGGTGACATCCATAGTCCCCCATCCAACCACTATTCACCAACACACATGAGCGTTCGTACCCGACGTGAGAAGTTTGTTCAACTGGAGCAAAGCTTGGATGACTGCATCACGGCTCTCCAACTATGCACCGATTCTGTGGATAGGTCGATTGCAAAGATGAAGTACACCACACGAGACACTGCCCGTTTGAGCAAAATATTCGAACTACATCAGGTTAGCCTTCTATTCTCGTCGCTTGCTTCAAGACGCTGGAATTAACCGTGTTATGTGAGCAGAATTACGAGTTGCTAACCGAAGAGCAAATCCAAGACGCACAAACTTCGCTCACACAAGAGCTTCTACCTCACATAGAAAACCTGTTCTCCCACGTAGACGACATCAACAACCAACTGGAGAACAAACTGTCCGCCTTAGAGAAGGAGCTGGAGAGAAAATCCAAAAAGAAGAGCCACCTATTACAGCAGAAGAGACTCAGCGAGCCATTAAAGCAGAAATTAGACCTTTTAAAGAACAGCCGACAAGAAGTTCAAAGAAATCTGGCCTCGATCGAGGAGGAGTTGAGATCCAAGGTTCGTGGCACACGGCTTTTTTATTCGTTCGAATCATCGCCGACATCATTCCCCGTGAGAATAGGAGCAGGAACTATCGGAATTGAACGAATCCTTGTCGAAGGTAGGTATTCGCAGATTGATGTTCCGCACCTCGCCCTTGATAACACAGCCGTTATCCCCAGAACCCTACTCCACCGAAGCCTCAGAAATCATCAAAGCACCAAGAAACGATCAAGGATCTGAGATCCAAACTCGACTTGGTTGACAGTCAGATCAAGAAGAAAATGCTCTCTCTTGAAGAGCAATCCAGGCTCAACACTAAATCACAGCAAGACGAGGGTCTAGAGGAATTGATTTCCCATGGTACAGTATGCTTATTGTCGACTAGACTATGCATTGACTAACTGGAATTACTGCGTTATAGACCAACTCTCAGACATTCTCTACTCACATCTGGGCTACTTCCAAACCAAGACCCTTACGCTGGTAGACCAGCGAGTCAGCCAGAGACTGCAAACGTATCTGGACGCCTTAAAAACTTGTCAATCCAAGCTCTCCGACAAAGAAATATCGAATCCCGTGGTCTCTGCGCAGCAGATCAAGAGCCTCTTCAAGCTGTTCTTCCCGACAAACAACGTCGGGGTCACCATGTCAAGAATCATGGAGCTGTTGATCGAAGATGAATCCAAGTCGATTCGTTTGGAACACATGCAAAAGGTTCGTTGCAATCTCACCCAACCGTATGCCACAGCATGACTAATCGCACCTTGTAGGAATTTCCACCTGGCGAGGAAGCCCGCCATCATTATACGACCGCCATCCAGATTCTGAGAAACCTAAAGCTGGTCGAAGCTCAAGATGGCGACAACCTTATCCGACTGTGTCTACTCTAGCCTTACAGATTCTATTCCTCTTTTTGTTCCCAACAGAGAAGCCCTTAAATAAATTGGTAATATAGCCAGTGTTCATTCTAACATGTTTGTGTATGTGGGGAGGGGGTAGATGTCGGGTTCTAAGATGCAATTAACAAATGTACAGCTGCCGACGGCCATGAAAGCCGGATTGAGGGGGTTGCTAAGCGGAGTCCACCTTCGGGGAATACTCTACGCCATTCCACAACATAGCGAACTTCCAGGAGACCTCTCCCGCCTTGGTAAGCAGAAACTTCCTTGTAACCATCAACTCGGGCAGCAACTTTTCGGTGGCCAGGTTGAAATGAAACCCACTGATATCTAGGTTTTCGTCTACGGTAATTAACACGATAGGGGTTTTCGCAGGGGAAAACTGGGCAAGCGCATACTTCGTAAAGCCCCTGTTGGATACCAAGATGCCGAGAGTCCCCGGGGATTCTCTTTCAACTGTTGCCTGGATTTCTCTTACGTAGTTGGGCCCTACCTTCTTCTTCTCGTGCTTGCATTGCACAACGAGGGGCAGCATGTGCCCAGGGAGGATCCATCTGCCTCGCAAGTCTACACCTTTATCATCCGAACCACCGCATCGACGAGTCTCAATGTTGAAGGCTTTCAATAGCTCGTTGACTTGGTACTCAAACATAGTACCAACGAAGTACTTGCTGGTTGGATCATAACCGCAGCTTAAAAAACTTTCTAGATCGTGATGGGCGCGCTTTTTGGATGCACACGCCTCGTAAAGTGGGAGCCCGTTTGAAAAATACCTAGGTGATCCGAGAGGGAGGCGCCCCCTGGTCAAGCACCGCGAGAAGGGCGGCAGTTGAATACGAGTCGCTAGAGGAATTTTCGAAAGATGCTTAATCCAAACCATGGCAAGTTCCAATCATAGCCACTCCCTCGAAAATACGTTCGACGCATTCGTAATGAAGAAATCGGGATTCGAAAAATCCCGAGGATTTCCACCTGGACATGCTGAACACCAATGCAAAAAAGGCACCCGCATTTGTTTGGCAATATTGGGGAAACCGCTGATGCTGTAGACAGGATCGAAGGAATGTCCATGAACGAGCTGATAAATCCAGAATGGAAACCCATCAATATGTAGGTGAGGGGTGAACGCTAAGATCAACTGCTGGAAATTCGTTAGCATGTATACCAGGTAATTGAGGGCTCCAGACCCGGATTCCATATTTAATCCAACTCCCAATACAGGCAATTTGCCATTAATCAGCCCACATTTATGGCTTCTCTTGGCCTCGCGAGACGAACTATAAAGCTAAAAATTGAAGGTTTATTTTGCTTTGGTGCGGTACAGAAGTATGGGTGGCACTCAATGGGGAAACTTCGGGATTATTCTTCTTTTGTGAAGCTGACGAAACCCTTTCCTTGATAACCCTCGGAAGAGATACCGGAGATGGGATTGGCCTTCTGCTCCTTCATTCTCTCGTTGGTAGCCTCTTGCCATTCCTTGGTGAAGGTGTGAGGAGTGGGTTGGCCGGCCAAACGGATCAAGTAGAACAGGCCACCAGAGATACCAATCACGGCGGCAACGCCAGCGAACACCTTCT
This sequence comes from Basidiobolus meristosporus CBS 931.73, assembly GCA_002104905.1. Classification (NCBI taxonomy): domain Eukaryota; kingdom Fungi; phylum Basidiobolomycota; class Basidiobolomycetes; order Basidiobolales; family Basidiobolaceae; genus Basidiobolus; species Basidiobolus meristosporus. The sequence continues at coordinate 156,359 of MCFE01000025.1, read as the reverse complement.
TGCCGTCTCCTTTCTCCAAAGGAGCCTTACGAAGACCGTGGGGGCCGAAAGCGATCCAGTACGCGGCCTTTTTCTGGTCCAGGCTCAAGGCTTTCCAGTCACCCTTTTGAGCTTCCAAGACTTTGTTGTAGAGGGAGACTTTCTCTTCGTGGGCAAGGGACTTCCACGAGTTCTGAATGCTGGATAGGTTGGGAACGGAGGAGGTGGAGGCGTAACGAGTGAGTGGCTGCTTGGCCAAGAGGGAGGTGCTACGGAAGAACATGGTTGTAGTATACGACGATAGAAGGGTTAAGGAAAGGTGCGGAGTATATGTTAATTGTTAAAATATTACTGGATACAGTTAGAAAGCCGCGCCAAAACCAACGTAAAAACACCAGATGTATTCCAATAAGGCGGGGGTTGGTAATGTTTCATGTGATTACTGTGCTCAGTCCCCTATAGAGCTCCCCACAAGATCGCCCCATTTCTTGTCCATCTCTCTGACTCACGTGGTTACCCTGGCTTTGTTGAAGGTTGGTGTTTATATATATAGTGGAATATAGTCGAATACAGTCGAATATAATCGGTACATCATATTAAGGGTATAGATCCTGACTCGGCACAAAATCAAAATGCAATCTTATTCCAGCTTCCTCTTTATCAGCTTTAGCGGATCCTTGATTAGGTTGGAGGAAGTCACAATAACTATCAGCACAACAAGAAGTAAGAGCTGGACTACTCCTAGCCTTCTTTCAAACGCCACCTACAGCAATGCGTTAGAATGATGAGGGGATGGAACGAGTCGGTGGGTTAAGTACCTCATCTGCCAAGATATGGATCTGCCGGGTGATCTCCTCGATTTTTTCATCGGTGCTCTCTCGGTAGAGCTTGGATTCATGTACAGCCGCTTGCCAGACAAGCTCATATGTGTTGTTCTAGATTCCAATCATTAGTAAGCTGCAGGCCCAGCACATCCAAGCCACTCACCAAGATATTCAACTGAATTGTGGTTGTTTCGTTCAGGTTCAGCAATGCCTCCCGCAAGTATTCCCTTTGGGTCGCGTCGATGCTGGCAAACACCTCGTTGATCGCGCTGCTCTGCTCCGAAAGATATTTGTAGGATAGAGAGATGCGTTGCTCGAGTATGTTCAGTCTCTTCGTGATTGTCTTGAAAATACTCTCCTGAGAGCCTGTGTTTTGTCGGCTCTCTTGTTTAGTCAATACGTGCTTGTTAAGATTGGTGCTATCTTCTATTTGTGATTGGTGGTGAGGAGCCAGTGACGACACCCCACCATCTATCACGCTTCTCAGTTTGTGGAATGCTGCATCTGAAGCAGCATTATCAAGGTCGGTCATGATAGGTACTTCGGTCTTGCTGTGTAATGAGCTGGCTTCAGCCTCTAATAGTGGCAAACTGGACTGCTTCTGTGCATCAGAGGAAATCTCGTCACCCTCCCTTCTATACTCCTCAATCATAGTGGTTCCGTGGACACGTAAAAGGCTTACTGGGCAGAGAAATTCGTTACCATAATGAGATAGGAAATCAAGACGTAGAAAGCGGGCCCAGATGAATGGGTTGCTAATTTGAAATACCTAAGAAGCCAGTCAGCCTCACCACCACCTTGACACAACCATGAGAGACTTAGCTTACTTGAATATCCCGAACATTGCGTGCTTGAAACTCTCCAAGCACTTTCCAGCCAGCGCTTGCCCTCGGCGGATATGTATCACTGACCGATATTCGGACGTCTTTGAAATTCGACGAAAAGAATTCGTAGTTGGCCAGCGCCACAGTGTCCACCAATATATCATCGCACAACTCCACTACAATAAACTTCTCGGTGGCACATTCGTTCCACATGTACTTGTCTTTGCTTTCTACAAGTATGGCCGTCGCTCCCTTGGCCTGTGGGTTTGCTTGAAGCACGGCGGCAGTGCAATCGAAAGAGGCATAGTTGATCCGCTCCTTCGTTGCCTTTACCTTTGCCTTTTCTACCTTTGGTTCGGAACTTGGGGAACCCGAGGTAGGTTGGGTGATCCCGGTTTGGAAGAGGCTGAGGCCGGAGATTAGCTTGTTGGAAAGATACTCGGCTATCTGGCGATATCTAAGCACATGTGGCTCACTTCGTATGGCCACCTCATGAGAACGTAAGTCATCCATCAGTTGATTCAGCGTTTGCTCGACAGGGTGCTCCTTCTTAAGAAGCTTCCATAAGGACAGAGCAGCGTTGAAGCAGAAAAAGAGCCAAACGGCGTAGTATACAGGCCTTTTGAAAGCCTTCCAGGTGCATTGCATACCTGTGGAGAAGTAAACCAAAGACGGCCGGATATCCGTATGGGAGGATTCGCCTTGGACCGAAAAATTTGTTGAATGTTTGGCTTACTTGGAGCCGGATCACTGGTGAGTTTTGAATCACTGTGACTATTGAAATTTCCTGATGACGGGATAGATGTCCGCTTCATATCCCGTTTGATTTGAGGGTGGATGCATCCGCACCATGGCAACTACGATCGGCCTTTTCCTGCATGCCAGCTACGAAGTGGTTGTGTTGAAGGCAAGATGGTTTGCAACATAAACAGTACCCGGTGTGATGGCTGTTTCATGAACCAGAAATTTATTTACATAAGTTTGAGGCTCCGACGCTTGGGACTTTCCCGAAATATGATGGTCCAGATGTGTATATTATGTGCGGCATTCTATTACTTTACAAAGCTACCCAAGTGTTCTCATCAGCTTTGTCAGGTGAAGATCAAAGAGTTCGCAGCGGATGGGCATCTCGGGATTGTAAAAGGGGTTTTTCATCACGTAATCGGCGTAGATTCTATATACCCGCTTCAAAACCATGTCTAGATTGGGATGGAGGGGCTCCGATAGCAGGATGAACTTGGTGCCTAAATGGGTGATGGAGGGTCATTCACTGGTGTTGCTGGCCAGTACTGAAGTGTTGCCTATTGCCCACGTTACCTGTCAAGGTTTGAAAACAGTGCAACTTGAATGTGTCGGTTTCAAGGATTTCAATACCAGACGAGCTGGAGGTTGGAGAAATCTTGGAAGTAATGGCGTGGACACTGTTGATTCAATTTCACCAGCATGGGGAAACAATTGGTTAGTTGAAAAACAGTCGATTGAGTGCTATTCCCCCTCCTACCCATGGAAGGTACCGGCCAGCACCAGGTATTCGTTACTGGTAAGTCGGTTAAGTCCTTCTGCGAAATCTCGTTGATAAATCAGACCTCCTGCCTTATTGATAACGTACAAGGAGAATATCATGGTGTGTTAAGAATACGTTCGTAACCTCGTACTCTGTAGAAGGTAAATCACATAGAATCGAGCCACGTGATGTGCTCGGATTAATTTATTGATTGATGCAAGGTATTAGTCAAGGCTCTATGCATTGGCATTGTCACTCCAGCTCGTTTGTTTGCCTCTTTTTCCAGTCCCAAAAGTGCTGAAGAATCTCATCCTCTTTCTTTGCCATCTGCAGTTTGTACATATTTAACAACCGGGAAAACGTTTTTTGCAGATATATAAAAGGATAAACTAACCTGCTCAAAATCTTCGTCTGTTTCGTGATCATAACCAAGCAAGTGGCAAATACCGTGAGTGTATAGTATTGGGAGTCGCTCTTGAATAGTTGTATTGTTTTCTTTACAATGTCTCAAGACGTAGGCCATGGATATAATTAAGTCACCGAGATTGCGGTCATCTTCAGTGAGGTGACCTGGAAGGTCGAGCTTTCCTGGAGCAATAGCCTAAGTTGGAATTAGCTAGGGTTATGTGGAACTTCTAAGCAACCTGTTTCCAAAAAGTACCTGGTGAAATGGAAACGAAAGTATATCCGTTGGCTTATCCTTGTTTCTGTACTCTCTATTGAGTTTCCGAATAAAGCGATCGCCTGTAAGGTGAACACCCAGATCCCAATCTTTATAGCCTGAAAACAACAATAACTGGCTGATATCCTTCTTGGCTACCCTGGAAGAAATCTTCACCAGTGTTTGAGTATTTTTGAAAAGTACCATATCACGAACGGTCACAGTGAAGGTCTAGGAACCATATCTGTACACGATCTAAATCAGATAGAAAATTTTGATATTCCATTTGCAAACAAACCTTGGTTAAAATCAATGTTTTCCAAGAAATTCCGCACCAAATCTACCGAATCCAGAAAAATCCAAAAATTTCCAAAGGGGTGTTGCCTTTAAATGTCCCCGTTGTGTAGTTCACTGTCTTCTCATCTCATTAACTTGATCCATCATGACCCGTAAGGATGCCTATTCTCCCCACTAAGGAATCTCTGAGAAAATACTGATTTTTCTTTTAGGTGGTAACCAGCGCGAAAAAGATAGAGAAAGAGCTGCCAAGAAGGCTGCCAAAAATGCCAAGTCCAACAAAGATGGCAGCTTCAAGAAGAGAGCTGAAAGGTTGGTATACTCGTGCGCTCTGTAGCAGTGAAACGTGGTTCTCATTAGATGCTTTAGTGATGCCGAAATCATGCGTCAAAAACAACAAAAGGCTTTGGAGGCTAAAGCTGCCGCTGGTAAATAAGTAATTGCGCCTCACCCGTTATACCTCACCACCGATGAATATACTCTCTATTTTCGGTCATTTTCGCTTGGCCTATGGATACACCAAAGAATGAAAGAACACATCCATGTATGGTTAATAAAGTGTATGCCAAGTACGGTTTTTCATAGATAATCCCTGGTTTGTCAGCATTCACTGAGACGTAATATTATTTGAGGGCTGGTTCAAATATACATGAATTGTCTGGGGGTCGGGGATATGGCGCATTCAGAAAATTTACAAGCGTAGTGTTTTCTCTTGAGCAAATTCGTTCAGCGCTTGTAGAAAATTCTTCAACGTAACACCTTCCTGTACATACACGCACTTTACTCCCAGCTTACTGATCTCTTTGATGTTACGAAACTCGTCATCAAAGAAAACCATTTCTTCAAACCCGATATTGTATTTCTTGCTGATACTTTTGAAATGTTTCAGCTTACTCCCGGGATAAATCTCCTCGTGGTCTATGTATTCTTGAAAGAGTAAGTCCCCAGGGCTGGATGCAGGAGCTAACGTATTGACTTTGGATAGCTGCTCCTTATCAAGCCGAACCTTCATCCTCGAGATAATTTGGTTTGCCCTATTTGAAGACTCGCCTTAGAAATTTCCGTGTGTATGTATTCATCTAATGTGTCTACTTGCCATCTTGGCTCATGGGTACGTGAGGCAACGGCAAGAATGGTGTTGGATAGTCTTCTGCATATTTCTAACACCACCGGAACATCGGGATAAAATTCCACTACATTTCCGGAGCTGTTTGTTATCGGGATTCAAACGGGACTGGATCAGCTTATCAGACTCTTGCTAAAGTGGTTCTAAGGAAACCCAAAAGCACTTTACCAATCCTTGACACCAGTGCCAGAAGCTTCAAAAGGCGGACCATCCAAATGCGTATCGAGCCAAAGGGGCCATAAAGTATAATCAAGATCAAAGACGATGATCTTTGGAAGCAAGTTCTCAGTTGGTATTTCCATTCTTCATGAACCTGTCCAAGGGAGACCTCACACTTGAGAATATTTTGGTGGGACTCAAATCGCAATGGCATGTGGGTTACTGTTAATCATCTATATATGTCATGGCTACATGGCCCATCACTACAATGGCCTATGGTAAGCATATGAGCAATTTCAATCTCAATCACGTTTTGGATTTTGGGATGGAGCATACACATAAACATTGCTTGAAATTTCTTCGATTCGAGAATCCTTTCAAGGAAGCAGTCCATTTGAAAAAATTCTATTTTATACACCACCAGTCTAGTATATTCTCCCAAAAATGTCTTCTCTTTCGCGCACGTTAGTAAGGCGCACTCTGAGCAGTGTGAATTTTACCGCCAGAAGAGCACAGTTCTCCACCGCAAAACTTCTGGCGGAGCAAGTCAGAGCACCTCAACCTACCCAACAGGAAGCAAAGGAAGAGCCACTCACCCATTTTGGCTTTACCAATGTTCCTGAATCCGAAAAGGAGACCCTAGGTATTTTCTTTTCTAGCTTCACATAACTCGACTTTCCTTTAGTTCAGTTATTTCTGAGAGTGGAGAGGCAGATTCCTTATTCGCAAATAACTTATCCCAAGTTTTTGCGTGTAGTTGGCCAGGTGTTTGCTAACGTTGCCAGTAAATACGACATCATGAATGACGCTATGAGTGGTGGAGTTCACCGGCTATGGAAAGACCACTTTATCCGCAAGATGGACCCCGCTCCTGGAACAAAATTGTTGGATGTCGCTGGAGGAACCGGTACCATCTATACTATGCTTGATTGAAACGCCAAGGACAAAATGATACGAGCTCCAATTTCTAGGCGATATCGCCATGAGATTTTTGAACTACTGCAAAGAAGTGCACGGTGATAAAACCGCATCAGTTACCATGATGGATATCAATCCCAACATGTTGAAGGTTGGAGAGGAAAGATTCCAACAGACCCCCTACCATGGATGTCAGTAACTCTGTATGCTCGTTCCCTTGTTTCGTTGTGTTGATCGTATTGCCTTGACAGCCGGACAGATCAGCTTTAAAGTTGGGAATGCCGAGAAACTAACAGAAGTCCCCGACTCTTCGGTTGACGTGTACACCATTGCATTCGGAATCCGGAATTGCACACATGTTGATAAAGTGCTTGAGGAGGCACACAGAGTTCTTAAGCCTGGAGGCCGCTTCATGTGCCTTGAATTCAGCCGGGTGGATACTCCCATCATCTCTAGGTAAGCTTCGGACATTGTTTCGACGAAGTCGCACCCTCGCTAACCTCACCCAAAGCATATACGACCTTTATTCATTCCACGTCATCCCGGCTGTCGGAGAGATAGTTGCCAACGACCGCAATTCCTATCAGTACCTTGTGGAGAGCATTCGTAAATTCCCCGATCAAAAAACATTCGCACAAATGATCCGAAATGCTGGGTTCACCACTGTCGGTGATGGCTACGAGAATCTCACCTTTGGAGTTGCCGCCATCCACTCAGGTATCAAGCTCTAGAATGATTTCGATCGTTTCTTCAAGATCCAATAAACTCAATCCAGCATTTACACACCCATCCTTCCCTGTAACGGCGGAACCATAAGCCATCAACAAATGTAGCCGTTGTTTCAACTTTGTCACATGTACCTGTTTGGTTTCACGTTTATAACACCTATATATACCTGGCTACGAAGGATGTGTCAAGAGATAACCCGAATTTGGAGGATGCATCGATTGACTTGCTTTGTTGCATTAGGCCTGGGGCTACTCTGCTTGGCTGGATACACACAGGGCCAGTTTGTAAGCAGTGGCTGGAATGGCCCGCCCCCCTTTAACTTTAACCCACCATTGGTATGCCCGAGTCCTGTGATTAGCAACGTGACTTACGAAGATAACAGAGGATGCGCGAGAATCCGCCAGGCAAGCGATGGCATATTCATACCTTGTTGCGATTTGAAAGATAAGTGCTACGCCACATGTGGTATGACAAAGCTACTTTGTGAGGAGCAATTTCGTAACTGCATGCTCGGCATGTGCCCAACATTCATGACTCGCCATCCAGAAATCGGAACCCCAGATCAGTGTGCTCAATTTTGGGGCAGAATGGGCGGCTCGGGACCTCGGGTATGGAGAATCTCTCAGGCTAAAGATTTCTCCTGTGATGCATTTGAATTAGCTCAGCGCAGGAGTCGATGCACCATAGAGTATGCTACGCCATACGGTATCGCTAAACGAAGAGCAATTCCATTCAATATGGCGGATGAGTATAGACGTGACACGGGATACTAAAGCTCACCATTGATATGAACCATTAATCCTCGCTAAAATAAATCTTGTTCTGTAAACAATCGGCCTCCCCCCCCCTTTGCCGAACAGTAGTGTTCATGAAAGTCGGTTAGGCGAATAGTGTGTGATGTCTTTATTAAAGGACTAAATATACATTATTGGGTTAGCATTCTTGGGATATTTTTAGGATACAATAGTTGGTTCTAGTTAGTCAGTTCATATACTATAAACATTGGACTCGAGGTTTAAAGAAATGTCTATTATGGAAGGACCGACTTCGGAATTACATCTCCCAAGGTCTCTTCTCTCTGTAGGCATCAGGAATCGCTCTTGGTTCGTTCTTGTTGGCCATGGAAACACCAGCGGTGGCGGTCAAAGCAATAATAGTAATGGCCTGAGCGTACATTCTAGCCTGTACGAGCTTCTGAGAGAAGGTCATGTACTTCTGGCGAGAGAGGTACAATCCTGAAATAGTCATGCCGGCAACCCAGGTAGCACCAATGATACCGTAACGATGCTCTGCGACGAAGCGTGACAAGGATCCGGCTTCTTCAGGCTCAGCGGTTTGTTGAGAGACAGCAGCACCACTTCTTACAGTTTTATCGTAAGCCTGGTAGGCTCTCTCACCATTGACAACAGCACCAGCAGCAACAGCTAAAAATTAGAAAATAGGTTAGCAAACCATAACAAGACAACTTTACGATTTCAGCGAAGTGCGTACCTGATCCAACCCAGTAAGCCTTAAGAGGAGTAGAGAGTAACTGCAGTTTAGGAGCGAATCGGGGACCAACTAGGAGACTGGCTCCACCAACGGCAAGACCCACAAGACCACCAGTTAAGGCACCCTTCACAGCAGCGTCTTGATATCCGTCTAATTGTTGTTGGCTTGGTGACATTATGTTAAAAGAGTAATATTGAATATTTTTTCAGCAAGGGAACAGTTGGGTATTTATAGTCAAACCAGCCGCATCATTCCGACTACCTCCGGTGATGATGATTCCCCGCATGATGTCACAGAACTCGTCTAATTCTTTGGCGAATCAATTAAAGTTTGAATAGAAATTAACCAATTTCCGTCAATTCCAAGATGAATTTAAACCCCCAACCAACAGAGTATCGAACAATATGGAGTTGCAGGAAATCTGGATTACCGGATTCTTCCAATCATCGGCGGTTCGTGGATGCTCGTCCCGAAACCGATAGTCGACTTTTAGAAGTTGGGTAAACCATTTAAGTGGAAAGGTACCGAGACGATCTAGAACCGTTCGACGGAGAATAACACCAGATCTGCTCAGATCATTGGCCGACGAGTTGCCTTTTTTGCCATAGGGATTTAACCGTTCAGTGGAAGCGTTCGGGATAGAATTGGTCAATTCTTCTACAACCTGCTGATTGATGGAGTTTATAGAAGCGCTTTTGGAAGCTCATCACTAACCGAAATCGCAGCCAGCTCTTATCTGGTATGCCTATGGCAATTTTAACCTGAAGGAAGTTGTGATATTTCTTCCACATTCGGTACTATCCATAGGGATTGCCCCTTTGGGCTACGTGGTGGTGACAACAATTGTGTGCCATCACCACGTTTACCTTGGGCTCAAGGTGCGGTTGAGGAAACTCGATTAGAATTTGGTGGAATGAACTCCATGACATCTAGAAGGTTTACTTGTTCAAAGCCTGTGGGGTATTTCCCCCACGCGGACATGGAATACTTAAATTTTAAATCAACCACCTTTTTACTTAATATAGAATGTCGAGTTGTTTTTGAGGCGAGGTCTAGGATGTCTAGACCGCTTACTGGGATGGGGAGCTGGTGAAACGATTAATCATAAATATGATTTCAATCATGATCGTGTGGGCGCGTGGGATGTGGGATACGCAATATGGGATATTGAATTGTTTGGTAGAATGAAAATTGCCGATGCAGTGAGTGATTTTGAGATTAGGGTGAAATATGTGGCCCAACCACCAACTTCAATCGGTGTCGTGCGGTCTAGGTTGGATTTGGGTGATTACAAGATGATTTATGATGACATGACTCCCCACTTCCCAACTTCTTCCATGGCTTTGTGATCTCCTTGGATCAAGGTCTCGTTTTCCAACATTTCTCCAATACACAACCAGGGGTCTCTTCCTCCGCCCCAGCTCAGAACCTCATTCTTGAATCGCTCGCCACTTTCCCTGGCCAGCGGATCCACCTCGAAGGAGCCCTTCCACATGCGTTGGGCTAGGGCTCTTCCAAAGAGATAACTGTAGTAGCCAGCACCGTATCCGAAGAGATGGCCAAATTGCACCTGCCAATGAGTGTCGGGGACGTAGGGCATCAGGGCGACGTTGTTCTGTAGGGCAGCATAGATCTGGCTGGAAAATCCATGTCTGGCTTGTGATAGGTTTCCGTGGTACTCTTGGTCAAGCATCGCCATCAAAATCTGCGCCTGTGTTTCGACCGAAGAAAACACAGACCGGCTTTTCAGGTGGGCTTGAAGCAAGCTTTCGGGAAGTGGCTTGCGTGTTTCATGGTGCCTTGCAAACAGGGAGAGAACCTGGGGGTTCGTGGCGAAGTGTTCCATGATAATGGATGGTAATTCTACAAAATCGATGGGACATCTGGTGCCTAATAGAATGATGTTTGATTAGTCACGGTTGCGGTTTAAAGAGCACGGCCTGATGTTTTACCTGCTACATTGTGGAATTCCGTTCTTCCTAACATGGCTGATGATGAAACATTGTGAGTTGGGGCGGTTGAAGTGTTGAAGAGAGTTCTACTTACAGTGCATGGCGTGACCCATTTCATGAAACAATGTTTCCAGTTCGGATAGGGTCAACAAGCTAGGGTGTGATTTACCTCGTGGCTGGGTAAAGTTGCATACCAGAACAACCATTGGCAATTGGTACTTTCCAGGTCTGCCTTTGACCGAGACTCCGGGGTTCTCTAGCTCAACCTCTCGGCCAACCACCTCATCATCATCGATTCTACGGGAACACCTTACGGTATAATGGGCAGCGTTGATTTGCTTTCCGGGTCTGGAATAGAGATCGCAGTATATCGTGCCGCATTTGTCCCCATTTTCGTTGACCACTTCAAGCTTCCGTACTCCATCGTGCCATACTTCGCCCGGTTGAATTGTGCCGGGAATAAATTTAACTCCATAGAGGCGGTTGAATAGCTGGGAAAGACCGTCCATCGCAGATCCCACTGACAAATAAGGCGATATGGGGGAGGATGGGCGCGTTGCTATGGCAGAGCTGACCAACTCCATGTAGTAATCTCGATCCCAAGCTTGTAAACTTGGTAGATCCTTCGACTTTGTGTTTCTTTGCTTGGCCTTCTGCAGTATCTTCAAATCCGTTCGGTACTTGGGGAATTGGGAATCGACGATTGTTTTGAGGAAAGTCCTGACGTTTTCTAGACGAAGCCGGTGTCAATTTAGTCGCCAAATCAGATGATTTCTGGCATTTCTAGAAATTACCTGGATTCTTGACCATCTTGTCGGCCAAAAACATGTGCCCGTAGCTTTCCTTGCCAAGCAGTTTTGCGAGATTATCTCTGGTTACCAATAGCTCTTCCAACACGCTGATCTGCTCTTCAGTGGCTGAATTCGCTCCCACATACATATTTTTTCTGATCTCTCCATCGTGAACGGTACGCAAAACTGCGTGCGCCTCCCATGGTGAGGTGGGGATGACTGCCGTGTTTCCACGGGTAAAGGCTCGGATGTAAGACGGATTCATTCCGGCCAGTCTGGATGGTGGGGTTACCTCGATATGGCCGATGCGAGGTTCTGTATTCTGGGTGAATAGCCTGCCAAGCAAAATGATCTTGTCAGACAGGGCTACAAACTGATCTCTCTGCTTTTGGGAAAGATGAATCCCCGATTTTTCAAAGTCTCTCAGGAATATCTCGGCTACTTGACGTTCCTCTTGGGAGAAATCCGCCGTGATGGTTGGTGTGGCCAAGACTTTTTTCAGTGACTAAAGGTGACTGTCAATCCAGTGTCCCAACTCATTGGTGATATCGAAAACGTGAACTTACTTCATACAGGCCGACGTGAGTATTCAAGGTATTCATGTAGGAGCACATCATCGAGTAGGCTTCATTACTTTTCTCCATGACCTCCTCACTAGGGTGTGTGGTGCGAACAAACTCGGCCAAATCGATAACTGAGCATAGAACATCACTCAGTTGGTCCAGTAGTTTGACCACTCTACGCAATTCGTATGGTGTTTCCGCCATGCAGATCTTGTCCACCAGCGTCTGAGCCTTTCTGAGCGCTCTTTCCGCACTTATCTTGAACCCTTCTGGGTTGTTCAACACCGGGATTTGGAACAAGCCAGTTTTCAAAGGGTAAGAGTGCGAATTTAGCCATTTTTGCGGACCGTTATGTTGAGCTTGACGCCAGAAGTCCATGTCGTCAAATAGCTGACGTAGAGCTTCATCACTTCCGGTTTGCTGGGAATCTACGGCGGTGAAAACGTGAGGGGAGGAATAATGCGACGTGGTAAGTGGTCGAGTCAAATTCATCCATTTGCAAGCTATTGGACGCAACGCTCCATATCTCGTCATAGTTATGGGTAGCTTCCGATTAAAACCTGCTTTCAACATGGGTATGTACAGTATTTCTTTGTGAATGGAGGTGCCTCTTTCTCTATAATGTAGGAGCAATGTGTTCGGAATTGAATGTTCAAGTAGGTGAATTCTTGATCTGTTCTCTCACGTATGGTGATCCAGCCAGAATACCAAAATTTTTTTAACCTAATTGATTCAGGATATCGATTCATCCGAGTTTATTCAAAGATAATCAGTTCCCGCATTCTGTCAAAAATAGAAAATTTTCGTCAGTCACAGTAAATGTGGTGACTGGCCACATTATGAAGCCAAGCCAGGCGTACTCATCGCACCCTTCTGTTACACATAGAGGTAGATAAACAAACTGACTTCTTTAGCTAAACTCCTCATATATCCATTAACCTTGATTAGAGTGCCATCACAAAGCAATTTCTTCAGGGCAATCTTTCCAAAATCATCAGCACCTTGAATTTTTCCTTCTAAAAGGCTAAATGCGTTGATCGATTTTGTTCTTGGTTAGAGTTCATACATCGGTTCTAGGCATTCCAAATGATATATAAATTTACGTTAGTAATATCGCAATCCAATATCGCGATGAAGTTCAACACTGCTACTGGAGCTATTCTTACTTTCCTTGCTGCTAGCGCGAACTACGCCTTGGCTCAGCAGTCACCATGTGAAGCAAAGTGCGACCCTGAAGACATGGTTTGTCGTGCTAAATGCTTTAATGTTCCTGCCCCAAGTGTTGATGATAGTAAGTGTTCTATGTCTTGATTGCCATTCCCTTCCCTGGTTCGTATTTATTTATTGGTTATCTTCAAGTCACCCAAACACAAGAATGCGTATCAAAGTGCCAGGATCCTTCAACCGCTGCTGAATGCTTCCAAAAATGTTTCAACACTCATTGGGGAAACCTGCTACCAGTGGAAATTACTACCGAGTCTCAAGCAACCAGCCAACCTACGAGTGTTTCAACCAGCACCAATATCGTGACAACTGACTCGAGTACTTCTGATACACCTAGCACTACCGAGGCCATGACCAGTGATGCATCAGGTACTCCTGATATCACATCTAGCTCTACCCCTAGTGATAGCGCGGTCGCGCCTAGCTCTACCCCGAGTGTTAGTGAGGTTACACCCAGCTCTACCCCGAGTGATGGTGAGGTCACACCTAGCCCTACCCCTAGTGATAGTGAGGCCACGCCTAGCTCTGCCTCTAGTGAGAGTGAGGCCTCACCCAGCAGTCCTGTCGAGAGTACCTCTACACCAACATCAGGTGCCTCTCATGCCTTGATTGGTGGACTTTTGCTGCCCATCGTTGGTCTTACCGCCCTTGAAATATTCAGAGTTTAATTCCCTACCCTATATGCAAGCGTTAACAATAAACTTAAGCCAATATCAGAAATACGTTGACCACCACTCACGTTATCCATGTGTATGCATGGTAAGTTTGGTTTCAGAAACTCCTCTATGTCCACCAACTCTTGGTGAAGAAGTAAGGTCTGGATGGACTGGCGCCATTTAACCTTTGAATGCCAGGTCAGTCAAATGATCATCCAATGGTGTGTTTGATGATCTTGAAACATGGGTTACCACGTGAGGCGGGTATCTGTAGTAAGAACAATACTGTATGGTTGAATGTAAAGTAACCGATGGAGCATTAGGTAATCGGCATGATATAAATCTTAAAGGAAAACTGAATAAATTGGGAGAGCCAGCATGTGCACATACATGCCTTGCATTTCTATGGATCAAGACTGAAAGACCACTATTGTTTTCCATACCTTTGAATAAATAGGAAGGTTTCTCGTCATTGAGCATAAAACATTAAATAACTACTTGAACGTACCACTCAAACCAACATATTGGCTTCTATCTTTCTATATCCTAGGAGAGCGCGATCATGGAGCAGAAGTACGCCTACATTAGAGAGCTTGGGAAAGGCGCCTACGGTCTAGTACGGTCGGCGAAATGTCTGGTCACAGGTGAGGAAGTGGCCGTAAAAAAAGTCAGCAAAATATTTGAGAAGAAACTACTAGCGAAGCGAGCCCTGAGAGAGCTGAAGCTACTAAGACATTTTAACGGCCACGAAAACATCATATCTGTATATGATATGGAGTTGCTGAATCCTGCCGAATTCCAAGAAATCTACCTCGTACAAGAGTTGATGGAAGCCGACTTACACCAGATAATCCGCTCGAAACAATCGCTTACCAACTCACATTATCAGTACTTCATATATCAGATTTGTCGCGGCCTAAAGTATATTCACTCAGCGAACGTTCTTCACCGGGACTTGAAGCCTGGAAACCTGTTGGTGAATCGTGATTGTGAGCTGAAGATATGTGACTTTGGTTTAGCCAGGGGCTTTGTTGATGCAACTAAAAATGATACCGGCTTTATGACGGAGTACGTGGCCACTCGCTATTACAGAGCTCCTGAAATCATGCTATCCAATCAATCATATACCAAGGCAATTGATCTATGGTCAGTTGGGTGTATTCTTGCTGAGCTGCTAGGCGGAAGGCCATTGTTCAAGGGTCGGGACTATGTGGATCAACTCAATCAAATCCTGGGCATTGTGGGCACTCCAGAGGACTCTGTACTGGATGAGATGGGGAGTGAAAGGGCAAGGATGTATATCCGTAGCTTACCTAAGATGACACGTATCCCGTTCTCACAGCTGTATCCACATGCATCGCCTCTGGCCTTAGATCTACTAGGAAGATTCTTGGAATTCGACCCTAGGAAGCGGATCACAATCGAAGAAGCATTGGCGCACCCATACTTGAAGGCATACCATAATCCTGACAACGAGCCGGTGCATGATCAAGAATTCGATTTCTCATTCGAGGCGGTTGAAGATATGCCAAACATACGAGAGCTAATCGCCTTGGAAGTGGACTCATTTAAATTAGATCTAGCCAAACTGGATAACGACCTACTTTCATCGAACAGTGACCACCTCGGCGATGATCCCATGTTGGTAAATAGTAAGCAGCACCATGACAGTGAGGCATTTGCCCAGCAAGTCCCGTCTCATGCATAACCTGCATTATTAATCCTTCGTTAGACTTATCTAAGATATTTTAATCTCCTTTAAATCTTGGCCTTTTGAAATAAACTGTTGTACTAATAGAAATGGACAGATTGTAATCGCGTTGGTGTAACCTGAGCCTAGTCTAAAGCGGTAAAGTCTTTGTTGACAGTTTAGCTTGAGATTTCAATATATTGCTTTCCCTACGCTGCAAACGAATGGATATCCAATGTGCCACGAAAATTGAAGGGTTCTGCTGGACACTTTCCCCAAAAGAATTCACTGCAGCGTGGAGCTAGATTACCAAATACAGCAAATAGATATAATCCGTATGGCTGTTCATAAAGAAAACGAATTGCTGGCTACCAAGCACATGGTCCTTGAAACCCGTATCATGAATAGGTGCCACATGGGATGAGAGATGGCCGAAAACGGAGCGAAATCAGGTGTCATCCAGTTCTGAGCACATGCTTCAATCGCAACCTAAAATCAGCGATTGCCAAATATGCCTACCTCCATCCAGATACAATCCTGTAGTTGGGAGTTGCAATCCTTACTGATCAATGGAGGACATGTGTGAATTGACTGTATCAGTGGTGGATGGATCGAAAGCAAGGGTGATTTGACTCCATTAGTAGGGAATAGATCAGAAGCAAGGTTCCCATAGTCGCACATGATTTGTTCCAACCGACAATACGAAATCATTGTTGCTGGCACAAGAGTGAAGTAACACCTTGACAGATAAAGGATTAGATGTGGCATATGTATATTGCTTGGTGGCATTGGCGATGTATACTGATAGTAAGAAAAACCGGAATACTTCATGGATTTTCACACCCTTCAAAGAACCGAGGACCATAAATACCTTGACGGCTCTTTCTGAGAGGTATTGCAGAGCCCACTTCAGTTTCGACCTCCTGTGAAGATATCTTCTGCGATGCTTGAGAAATTCACCAAGGCCACCAAGTCTTCTGACGGCGAGGATATGGCTCAGAGCTCCAACCCGCAAACTACTTCGTCTCCTTTGGGAATCACTCGCACTCTAACAGTGGAGTACCGCACTCTTTCCATTCGCTTGGATGAAGCGCGTACACGTAACGATGCCAAGGATGACCAATCCCTCCAAACAGAGCTGGCTGTCAACTTCCATAAATCAACCTTGCATGAACTTAGCCTTCGCTTCAATACATCAATAGAGAACGGCCTGGATGCAACCAACGCGGCCAATCGACTATCCCGTAACGGAAAAAACCAGATCTCTCCACCCCCTTCCAAGTTGCTGTCGAAGATCCTTGACTATGGATTCGGAGGCTTCTGTGGTCTTTTGTGGTTTGCTTCCCTGGTCTGTTTCTTGGCCTGGCAGCCGCTAGGAAATCCTCCGGACCCAACTAACCTCGGGCTTGCTGTGTTGATTTTGATTGTCATCAGTCTGCAAGCCGGCTTCAATGCTTATCAGGATTGGAGCTCCTCCAAGGTGATGAAGTCCATTAACAACATGCTTCCAGCCAATGCATTGGTCAAACGTGACGGAAAGAAAATCAGAATCCCGGTGAGCAACTTGGTTGTGGGCGATCTAGTGTATCTCACCTATGGTAACAAGGTGCCGGCTGACGCTAGAATGTTAAGCTGCTCTGATATCAAATTTGACAAATCAGTTCTCACCGGCGAGAGTGACCCCATTACCGGAACCGTGGAAATGACCGATGAGAACTACTTGGAGTCCAGGAATATCGCTCTAATGGGAACTCTGGTTACGAACGGAGAGGGTATCGCCTTAGTTGTGTCTACCGGAGACCAGACTGTCATGGGCAAAGTAGCGAAGCTCTCAAGTAACTCTGGACAATCTCGAACCTTACTCCAGATAGAGATCAGTCGTTTCGTAAGAATCATCGCAACACTATCATTATCCACCGCTCTCTTTGTCATGATCCTCTGGGTTGCTTGGTTAAGAACCTCATACCCAAATTTCCTTAACCTATCCACAGCCATGGTCAACGCCATTGCAGTACTCGTTGCCTTTGTACCAGAGGGCCTTCCAGTGGCGTTAACTCTAACACTCACATTGGTTGCTCGCCGCATGCAACAGCAAAAGGTTCTTGTGAAGAATCTCACCACAGTCGAAACCCTAGGTTCAGTGAATGTCATCGCATCCGATAAAACCGGCACTCTCACCCAAAACCGTATGTTCGTGAACAACGTGTTCATCGATCAACCCTTCAGCATCAGTGACTGCCGAGGCTACTTCAACACCAAATCCTCAGGTGTCTTGCAGTTGTTATCCGTGTCGGGTCTCTGCAACAGTGCGTCTTTCGATGTGGATTCGCTGAACTATCCAGTGTCAGAGAGGAAAACCATTGGGGATGCTACTGACTCTGCCCTACTTCGGTTCAGCGAAGAGTTCAATATGGTCAGCCAGCACAACAAGGAGTTCACCAAGCTCCATGAGATCCCCTTCAACTCGAAAAACAAATGGATGCTGACCATTGCGCAAGGTGAAAAGGGCGACAATTGCTTCGGCCACAAGAAACCTGTACTCATGCTGAAGGGTGCACCTGATTTTCTATTCGATAGATGTACTCATGTATTAAGCATGGACGGCACCGAGCTGGAGTTGGACCAAGAGGCGAAGAATAGATTGCTCCGTCAACAAGAGGAATGGAGTTCGGAGGGACAGCGGGTGCTTCTCATTACGAGAAGATTCCTTGAAGACCAAGAGTTCGATTCTACCATGGAGTCAGAGGCTGTAGAGTCTCTCGCCCAAGGAATGTGCATTGTAGGACTGGTTGGAATCATTGACCCTCCTAGACCCGAAATCTATAATGTGGTGAAAACCTGTCGTCAAGCAGGTATCCGACTGTTCATGGTTACCGGCGATTACTCACTTACTGCTGCAGCCATTGCCAGAAAGGTCGGCATCATCACTGCCTCGCACGTAGACAACGCAGCTGATCTAGCTCCCACAAAAGAGCAAATCAGTCTGGTCACGCATGACGGCGAGAAGAGTGTCAAGAAGGCCTTGGTGCTGTCCGGAGCTGACCTTCCTGGCCTTAGTGAGCAGCAATGGGACACCATCACTCATTATGACGAGATCGTGTTTGCTCGCACCACCCCTGAGCAGAAACTTCGTATTGTCCAAGAGTTCCAACAGCGCGGAAACATTGTTGGTGTAACAGGCGACGGCGTTAATGACGCCCCCGCATTGAAGGCAGCAAACATCGGGATTGCAATGGGCAGCGGGAGTGAAGTAGCCATGGAAGCCGCTCACATGGTGCTGCTGGACAACAATTTCTCCTCAATCATTGTTGCGATTGAAAATGGCAGACTTGTGTATGACAACCTCAAGAAAGTTATTCTCTACTTGCTGCCAGCCGGTTCATGGTCTGAGTTGATTCCTATCCTGGTGAACTTCCTGCTGGGTGTGCCCCTTCCACTTTCGGCCTTCCTCATGATCTGCATCTGTGTGCTCACTGACATGTTGCCGTCCGTTGCCATGATGTTCGAAACTGCGGAATCTGATCTACTGCAACGCCCCCCTCGTCGTCCAAGTCAAGATCGCCTAGTCAACTTCAAACTCTTGCGTCACGCTTATCTTTTCACTGGTCTGATGGAGACCTTCTTCTCGCATGCGATGTTCTTCTATTACATCCAGTCCACCGCGGGCCTGTCTGCCAGTGATATTCTGCTCCAATTCGATAAATGGACTGACGGATACAAGGGAATGAGTCAAGCTCAGTTGGACGATTTGCAATACACCGGCCAATGTGTCACCTTCGTCACTCTAGTTATCCTTCAGTCCTTTGGTAACTTGTTAGGTGCTCGTACTCGCCGTCTCTCGATTCTACAGCATCCCCCATGGGCTCAATCCTCCCGTAATCTTTGGTTGTTCGGTGCTCAAGTGGGTTCCGTCGTACTCGCTCTACTTGCTGTATATCTCCCAGTATTCAACAACATCTTTAATACGAGACCGGTCCCAGTACAATTCTGGTTCATCCCGTTGGCTGGGGCGATGATCATTCTTGGTGCCGACGAGACCCGTAAATACTTCGTCCGCAAGTATCCAAAGGGTGTCATGGCCAGACTCGCCTGGTAAACCTGACGAGTAGTACACCCACCTTCAAGTTCCCCTGATTGCATACTAACCATGTAACTACACTAGATCCTTTCAGTTTAATAAATACTTTTGCATGACGTTCGCCTAATCATTCATTGTACGTATTGGATTTGCCAAGGTTTGCATACATCAGAATAGTAGTCATTATCTATTATCCTAAATTCCCAGCACGAACTTGTAGTATAACTGCTTTAATGCAATCCCGTGGTGCCGGATGGGAGTTATGCTAATACTTTCTACGTATTTTGGGGAGGGTTATCTGGATGGTTTCAAAATTCTGACTTTTCCAGTTTTTATCATCATGACAAGTATTGATAGTGGCTGAAGAGGGAAATTGATGTACTACATTTTATTCTCATCACAACAGCAAAGTAACTAAGCATTGATAGAATGATGTTTATACTTGTTGGAACAGGAATCATATCTGCAAATCTCTAGTTTTGCATCTGCTTACTTAAAGATCTAGAAAGTAATATGATTGATCAAGTCAATTGTCTGCTTGGCTATGGCTTATAAAGCTCCTAGCCATCACTCCTAGTTTATTTATCCCATCCAGCAGCTAGAATACACACAATGGGGACCACTATATTTGCAGGGTGCTATCCACTACCAACCATCTTCTCAGTTTCTTCTTTCTCCTCATTGGAGTTGCAATCAGAGACTTTGCTCTTCCTGGTACAAGACCTTTGCTTCCCATTACTTTCAGTCTACCACCCATCATGTCACCATCCATTTTTGGTAGTGCTCTCCATTCAAAATGTTGTGGTGGTGATAGGTGGAATGCAATGCCTCAGTATTGCCCTTTGCTGAGTCCAATGTGGTGGTGCATATGGCTGCAGCTGTTGTAAAAGTTAGGAATTCCCCCTAAATATTCACCTAGCTTTGTCACTTAGATCATTACCTAGAAATCTTAGAGAACACTGACCAATTTCCTTTTCAGGATTTACTTAGAATACTTTCACCAAAATATCAGGTACCCAGAACATGAAAATTAGATAGGGTGTTCAAGCAGCCCCAAATTTTGTGCACATGCTTGTGGGACCTTCCTAAACCTATTATATCTGTCTGTTATGCCAAGACCATGTCAAAGTATAAATACTACTTTTACATTCAATAAACTTTTAAATGAAAGCCACATTATCTACTTGTACTCCCTATCACTTCCAATATCCCCAGGACTCTTTCAACAGGTTATAAGCCCCAAGCTGTCACTCTCTGCAACTTCTACTACAGCTATTACTGGATTTCTTCCCTCTGCTGAAAAGCTGGATGAATTTAACTACTAAATGTGGAATGTGAAGCTGAAGATGCAGCTAGAAGAAGGAGGCCTTTGGGATATTATCATGGGCAAAAAATGCCCTCCTAAAAACATAGGAGAGGAAGCCTCAAAGTACCAGAAGAAAGAACTAATTGTCATCAACTGCGCTTGCCTTAATGTCAAAGACAAATTGCTAATTCAATGCTCAAGAGCAAAAACAGCAAAGAATGCATGGAAGGCATTAGAAGACACCTGCCAGTCATGTTCAACTGGCAAGAAAATGTATCTTAGCCAAAAATTCTTTACTACAAAGATGCTGCTAGGAGAAGAAATGAGAAATCTAATTGCAGAATTACCCTGCTGGTGGAAGAGATGTAATATGCAGGCAACTAACTACTGATGAAGATATGATAGTTACCATCCTGAATTGCCTGGTAGACAAGATTCAGGGCTTTGTATTAGACCCAGAGTCTAGAACTGAAGATTTGACCTTAAAGTATGTATAAGGAACACTCCTGGATGAAGAATTAAGAAAATCAAGTGCTAACAGGGAGGAAGCAGAAATGCTTTAATAAGCACTTATAATCAGCAAAGGAAGTATCCAAGACCCTTTAAAGGCAATAGTAACTTGCTTTGCAACTACCACAAAAGGAATGGACACATATCAGACCTGTGCCTCAGATAGAGAGATAGTCAGCAGAAAAAGCCAGAATATGGATATGCTGCAAAAACCAAAGATGGAGTATTCATATCTGCACTATATGTGACCACAAGCAAGGATTCTCAGATGTGATATACTGACTTGGGAGCATCTCTGGACTTTACACACCAAAAAAAACTTCTTGCCTAATACCAAGAAATTCCAGTTAAGAAGGTTTCACGGATGACAATGGAATACTTGATACAGTTGGAGAAGGTACTGTCAAAGTAAACCTTAGACATAGTGAAGGAAGCCATACACTTACCTTCAAAGAAGTACTCTATATACCAAAAATAGCCTAGAACCTACTAAGTGTAAGCAGGGCCACAGTGGAAGGACGCAGCTTCAGCTGTGACAATTCTGGATGTTGGATTACTGATCAAAATGGTGGCTATATTGCTTTAGGTATCAGAGATTAGAATTTACACTATCTGACTTATATTCCATCATATCTGGAAGCCAACATAAGTAACCCAAATGATGAAACACTAATGCTTTGGCATGGGAGATTTGGAGATATCAATTTTGATTATTTTCACAAAATGATCAAAGATCCGCTAATATCTGGAGTAAAGGTTGATCCCCCAAGTAACTTGCAGCACTGTGAAGCCTGCATATATAGGAGACAAGCCAGACAGCTGGTCAAGAGCTTTGGGTTAGTCAAAACTAAGAAAAAATTAGATCTAATTCACTTAGATCCGTGTGGACCTATGCAAAATTTATCCTTAAGCAGGATGAAGTATATAATTGCTTTTATTGATGATTAAAGGCATTAGAAGACACCTACCAGTCATGTTCAGCAACTAAGAAAATGTATCTTAGAAGAAAATTCCTTACTACAAGGATGCTGCCAGGAGAAGAAATGATAAATCCAATTCACAGAATTACCATGCTGGTGGATGAGATGTAATCTGTGGGCATACCAGCCAATTATGAGAATGTGATAGTAACCGTCCTGAATAGCCTGACAGACAAGTACCAGTGCCTTGTATCAGCCCTAGAGTCCAGGACTGAAGATTTGACCTTATATTATGTATATGGAAGGCTCCTGGATGAAGAATTAAGAAAATCATGCACCAATAAGAAGGAAGAAGAAAATGCTTTAAACAAGCAATGACAGCCAAAAAAGGAGGTACTCAAGACACTTTAAAGGCAACAGCAACCTGCTTTGCAACTACTGCAAAAGGAGAGGACACACATCAGACCGGTGCTTCACAAGCCAGACAATTGTTCAAGAGCTCTGGGTTTATCAAAACTAAGAAAGAATCAGATATTATTCACTCATTTCTATGTGGACCTATGCAAAATTTATCCTTATGCAGGATGAAGTATTTAATCACTTTTATTGATGAATATACAAGATACACTTGGGTCCACTTCATGGCAAGAATGAAAGAAGCTCTATCTAAGCTCAGGGAGTTTAAAGCCATGGTGGATATAGAAACTGGTGAAAAAATCAAGAAAATAGGCTCTGACAATGGTGGAGAATATACCTCAAAACTCTGCATCCACTTCTGCAAAACTTGTGAGATAAAGCAAGAGACTACTGTACCATACTCCCTGAAGCAACATGGAGTAGCAGAGCATGCAAACAGATCAGTAATTGATATGGCAAGATCTATGTTCCATGATGAAAATTTATCCTGTGAATTTTGGGCAAAATCAGCTGCCACAGCTGTATACCTTAAAAATAGGAGTTATAACAGAATAATCATGACTCTACTCCATTTGAAGCATGGTATGGATACAGATCAAGTGCAAAACATCAAAGAATATTTAGGTCTACAGCATATGCCAAGAAGCTGCCCAGAAATTGGTCATAGTTTGAGCCAAACAGTGGGCTCTACAACCCTGATTCAGCCTGAATCAGTGCCCTGGAGTATTCCAGAAGTGATCATTTCAGTATCACAAACCAGGAGATCCAACTGGACAAGAAATAGCCCAAATTACTATATCAATGAGGGTACAGACTTAGGCTATGCCTATTCAGTCCATATCAATGAGCTACAGATTATAAAAGAGGCCTTAAATAGCCCTCAGACAAAGTTTTGGAGATCTGCAATGACTGAGGAATATTAGGCCCTAATGGAAAATTAACTTGAGACTTTGTCAAATAACCAATCAGCCAAAAATCAATTGGATGCAGAAAGGTATCTAAGACAAAATACAAGGTTGATGGTACAATTGAAAGATACAAAGCCAGACTTGTGGCCAAAGGAGACTCTCAAACAAAAGGACTTGCCTATTCTGAGACCTTAGCTGCAGTAGCCAAGTTTAATTCCATCAGATCACCATTGGCTAATGCAGCCAAATATAAGTTTTTATACATCAAATGGATGTAAAAACTGCATTTTTGAGTGGAGAGCTTGAGGATTATGTTTACATGAACCAGCCTGATGGCTTTACTGACAAAGATAGCCCCCATTAGGTCTGCAAGCTAAAAAGTCTCCATGGACTTGGACAATCACCCAGAGCCGGGAGTTGCAAAATGCATTCTTGTTTGGAATCTCTGAGTTTCAAAAGGAGTAATGTTGACTATAGTATATACTGAAAGGCAGATAGAGCAAATCCAGCTCTATTAGCTCTATATGTGGATGAACTTATTATAGCCACCAATGGCCTAGAAACATTAGAAGAGACTAGATCCAGCCTATTCAAAGAGTAAAGATATCCAAGCTAGGAGAACTCAGTTACTACTTAGGGATAAAGTTATCCATAGAAAGAAGTACCCACACTATCACCCTAAGCCAATCCAGGTATATTCAAGATAAACTAAAGAAGTACCAAATAGAAGACTGTAAACTGGCAGCTATCCCAAGGGAGACAAATCTTTACTTGGCCAAAACTCAACAAAATCAAGAGAGCCTAGTGCCATCTGAATGCTCTGAGGCTCCCTATCTATCTATGACTGGCAGTCTGATGTATATCATGCTTGGAACACATCAAGATATCTCATACTTAGTGGAAGTTGTCAGCCAGCATAATCAGAACTATGGATCTGATCATATTGCAGCAATTAAGCAGATTTTTAGATACCTAAAAGGAACTGCTGATATCTGCTCAAGATAAACTTATAAGGATTCAGAACAGGATAATGCGGGAAGATTTTATGCTGATTGGGGGCAAAATTTAAAAAGACAGAAGATCCACCACCAGATGCACCTTTCTATACTGTCAAGGTGCAATTTTATAGAATTCAAGAAAGCAACCAACTGTAAAACTTTCTACTGCAAAGGCAGATTATATGGGAGCCTGTGAAGCTACAAAAGAAGCAATGTGGTTAAAAAAGGTATTTACAGATTTAGTTCCATGTCAAAAAATCCCTATTACTTTATTTCAAGATAATCAAGGATGTATACAATTAGGTAGAAATCCAACTTTTCATGCTAGAACTAAGCACATAGATATTAAACATCATTTCATATGTGAAGCTATAGGGAATAGATTAGTTAGCTTAGCTTACAGCTGTTCAGATTAAATAATTACAGATGTATTTACCAAACCATTAGCTAGAAACAAGTTTGAATATCTTGGGTCAAAATTAGAACTAATCAGTACAAGCATTTAGCAGAGTGGGAGTGCTGTAAAGATTTGTAATTCCACCTAAATGTTCACCTAACTTAGTTGCTTGGATCATTACCTTCAAATTCTAGGGAAAACTGACCAAACTTCTTGTTAGGATTTACTTTGTATATTTTCACCAAAACATCAGGTACTAAGAACATGAAAATTCTCAATGTTGTCCAAACAGCCCAAACTTTGCACACATGTTCTTGGGACCTTCCTAAATCTATTCTAGGTTTTTGTTATACCAACACTATGTAAAAGTATATATACTACTTTGTTGTTCAGTAAATGATCAAGTGAAAACCACATATCTACTTGCTCTCCAAACCACCTCCAATATATCCAAGACTCTTATAACAGATGGCTGTCTAATTACTACTCAAATTGCCAAGGAAATTGAGATTGGGTAGATGCCAGTTGACAAATGCTTAATCATAAATGAATGCTGGTAAGGGTAACAAACATAAAGAAATACCAATGTTGCGGTATTAGAGATTTGCACAAGTAAACTATTACTGATTGAGCACAGTGATTCAAAATATGCTAGCTTGCAGCGCAGATATTGCTCTAACAGCTGAGCTGGAGCTCTGTAAGGCCTACTAGCAAGGTAAATAAGTCAGACAGCCACTGAAGAGCTCCAGTGTCACAAGTCTTGATATCAGAGTTGCAGTGTAACAGAGAGTTGAGCTAGTAAAGTATTTACTAAAATTTGAACTATTTTATTGAGGTTTGCAGTTGCTCTTTACATGCATTTTGCCAGATAAAGTGCTGACTAATTGTATTCTCTAATGTAGGTTATAACTGATAGCTCATTTAATAGCATCAGCATCACCCAATTAGATCTTACTTTAAATATCTATTCCTGTCAGATAGGGATCTACGGATTCATCTGCCAACTAATACTAATGATTTGATGGATACACTGCTATACTTATATGCCAAACATAGAGCTAATTGATTTGACTAAAAACTGATCTTACTTAAAATATTAAGCAGCTCATCATGAGATTCTCCCTTATTCAAGAGAGAGTTCTCCTCAGCCTCTTTTCTTTTGATACCAGCACTGTAGTGTTTTGGTATTCTTGGTTAGTGTTACAAGCTTAAGTCTGTTTCCAAAAGTTAGATATTTTTGGATATTCCCTTATTTGCCCACTTTAGGCTAGTTCCAGATGAGTATTATTGGATGATCTTAAATGAACTTGGCTATTGTGGTGCAAACCTTGTCCAAGTGTTGTTTCTTGGCAATACAAAGCTCTAAATGGTCAAAGTTACTGGTAATATAGTCTTATCAGGCTTGTGCTCATTTTCTCTACACTTGTGGACACTTTGGCCTCTGCCTCTTGACAACACCCTATGAAAAATAACTTAGTCATGCAGGTGGATCCAATTCAGATCAGCCATCAGGATCCTCTTTGGAGACCATCATAATACAGGCAGCTTGGAATCAGTGTCCCTCTTAACAATTGTATGACCTGCTCACAATGGCATTTAACTAATTTCACTGCCAAATAAAGCTATAAAACTTGACAAGGCTTGGTTGGTGCTGTAGCAATAATTGCATGGCATTGTTGTAGTTGTGATGCACTCTACAGCTATTTTTAATGGATCTAACCAGTCTGTACATTCAATTACCTTGTATAGCAAAAAAATTGACGGTGCTTGACAGCCTCATTGCAAGTTGCTGATGGCATTATCATGGCAGTATGGCAGCCTACAGCTAGTTATGTATAAAACTACTGTGCCAATTTACCAAATAGTATTTCCTTTTTCTACCTCCCCTTGTGCAATTCATAGATTCCACTGTAGAATCACCCCTCTTTATTTGCTTACACACTCCTACCTTGGGTTAACATATTTCTATAACCTCAACTTCACAGCTCTTTAGTTTGATACTTGCAAAATTGCCATATACCTTGTACTGCTAGTAACATATACATCTTGCCAACATATGCTTGGTTGCTGCCACTTCTGCCATGAATACCTCCTGACATCCGCAAAGAGCTTTTTGGTATTTAGCCAATATATTCCTTCTCCTTGCTGTATTCTAGTCCCCCTTAAAAGTGTGCTCTGGCTCTTGTTTGTGTGAAATCCATAAAGAATAGTGTAGAAGTTGGCTTGTGACCAAGAGAAACCTGGCATACTTTGGTTGAGCTTTCCTAAAAGAGTTAGTTGCTTGATGCACCCTACCCAACTTTGCATTACTTAACTTATTACTAATGCATTGTGGCGGCATAGCTTCTTAGTGCCATAGGCATAGGTGTCTCCATGTGCACATCTGTCCTCAGTATTTTCCAGCTCTTCCCAGCTGTCCTCCATGTACCAACTCATCACATCCATGACAGACTTGAAGGTAATATTCTTGATGATATTAGGATGTGGAAGCACCTGTGACTTACCTTGACTTCCTATCTCCTCACACATCTGCTCCATAGGTAGCTCCTAAAAGGTGAAGCAAGGCCCGATATTTGGCACACCAAGCAAAATGGAGTAGAGAATGGATACAGTAGCAGCAGAGATCTACACATTCAGCTTTATGCTTGTAGTATAGCTGCTCAAACCCCATCACAAACCCCTTGCACAACAGCTGTAGATCTGTCAAGTTGGTATTGATGATATGCTTCTGGATAAATATTCCTACAATGTCCACATATGACTCCCAATGCTTCCAATGTACTCTTGGTAGGAATGGCTTTAGAATGCCACTAGAATCAATACATATCCAGTTCATCCAATTGTTACTTTTGTATTGTTGTATATGCTTATGGAAATTGATTGGAGCCTGTGAGAAGTACTTAGGGTAGCTGATACTGTGTAATATCTTGCCAATTCTTTCAAATTTCTCTGGTATCTTAAAGGGCTCATTTAGCTTGAGTTGCCCCATGTACAACTTGGTCATCAGTATAGGGATATTGCTGAAAAGCAAATGCATTGCTCCCAGTAGAAAGCTTTTGCCCCAAGAGACACCCTCTATCTGAAGTATCTTTGGCTTCCAATTGATTCCATATTCTGGCCAATGACTTATAGCTTGCCAACTTTGTGGCAATTGTGTGCTGACTTTTGTACATTCTCTCTGTGGGAAGACAAGGTTCTTAGTGCTGCTGTTTGGGTAAGAATATTGTATGTGAGCTATGGGGTAAGTCCCCTGGATCTCACACATTCAACAGCAATACCATCTATTGAGCTCAGAAAAGCTGGCTATCTTGCTGATGGCTGTGGTATCTCCAATGCAGATAATAATATGCACTTTGACATGACAGCCATTCACTGTTATCCTGCTGGAAAGCATACAAAAATAATCCAGCAATGGATACAGGTAGCTATCCAGGTTGGACAGTGATTTAGGCCCAGACACCAGTGAGACTACCATCAGATTTTGGCTCTAATACTATAAGATAGGTGGCAGATTCAGGTTGATGAGAATCAGTAGCCAGCAGAATTTGCTGGTAGAGTGCTTGTTTAATGAGAATCCATCAAGTGCTAAGGCAAAGGCATGGTCATACATACCTTTAAAGTAGCCCTTGCTTCCTAGTTGTTTGTAATGTTTCCAATCAAATATTTTGGATATGTTTGCTCTTGATTGATACCAAGTGTGGTACTTCATAGCTTTGCAATATTTGTTGGACAACATAAGCTTCTTTAGATGGGGTACTACTGGAATATATTCAGAGTGTGAACAATGTTTTCCCTCAATGGTGGTGGATTCCTGAAAATTTGGACATGTTGCAATGCTAGCATTTTTGGATGTGAAAGCCATGCAATTGTTAACACATGCTGGAATCAGGGCAGTCTCTGGGTCATACTTAGTAAGCTGCATGATGGCTGTCCACTTGTACCATGTACATGGAGAGTTACCTCCTAAAATGATTTTGGCAAGAAGTAGTAGTAAATCCTAATGGCCTCCATTACTGATATTAGTGGAAACCTGCCACTTATCTAACCACAATATTACATCTTTCACCAGTAGATGGATTACTGGCTCACTTGGCTCCATAAAGTATCCTTGGCATTTGTTTCAACATGTGTTGTCTCATTGCATATTGGGATTTGACCCAGCTCATACATAGTACTGTTGTTAGGGGAGATAGGCTCATACTCCATCAGTGAGCCTTCTATTGTAATTATTGAGTTGTCACCTAAATATTCATGCTAACTTAGTCACATAGATCTTATACTGGGATTAGCATTCTGTCCTGACCAGATTTCTTGTAGGGATTTACTTACAATATTTTCACAAAATTGTCAGGTACCCAGATTATTATTTTCTCAAAGTCATCCAAAAGACCCCAAACTTTGCACACATGTTCTTGGGACCTTCTTCAACAAACTCTACACGTTGGTCTTCTCTACTCTATCAAAAGTATAAATACCATACTTTTGATCAATAAATCTAAAAGTTAATAACATGTAAATCCTTTAGTTCTCCACATCACTTCCAATACTCCTCAGAATATTGCAACACCTTCTTTGTTAGAGCAGTCACTTGGTGTGCCATTTTTAGAATGCTGAGGTGAGCCTAAAGGCATCACATACTTAGCTGACTTGGTATATGCAAGGTGCCAAAGATGGCCAGGTGCCATCTTAGAAGTATCAACTGGCCAATAAGATAATGTTGGTACAGTAGTGACTGATGAGTGGTCAAATATGACTTGTGTGGCAAAACACTGGCTGTGATCCTTGTGATACTTCCTATCTTGTCTGCAAGCTTCATGGTTGAGAGGCTTGCTACAAAAGCCACATGGGGTTCTTTCTCTTCTCTCTTGGCATTGAATCAAAGTAATCTTGTTCATGGGCTAACAGCTTGACCTTCAATAATATTACACTATTAAATCACTTTTTGGTCAATACTCCCAATATAACAGCAGAGGAACACCATAGAGTCTTTGAAGTACAACAATGGTGCACAATGATAAAGCCCACATAAAAACCTATTACCACATGGGAGGCAGGCATTGTGGTGTTCATACTAAAGCCAAAAAATCAAAAGATAATGAAGGTCTGTGAAGCTGTTGACTGCAATAACAAAGAGTGGGTTAATATACAAGAGGCCATCAGAATTCTAGCTTGCCATCACCTTAAGGCCAGCATACCATGGGGCCATGAGGAACTCAAGGCCAAGCTGAATGCACTTGACTTGTTCCATGAGCATTATCCTTGATTCAAACAAGCAAACAGATTTTTGGCCAGCATTGGTATGCTAAGAAAGTATGTTAAGAATAGGAGAAACTATCAAAGGCAGATGAACAAGGGTGCCATGGCCAAAAACCAGCAACTTCCTCCAGAGCCCATTACAAGTGGGGCCAAGAGCTCCAAACAAGCATTAAAGAGATGTCAGGTAGCTGGAAGAGTGCTAATAAGGGACAAGCAGGCAGACACAGATGCGCCAGCTCAACTTTTATCAAGGAAAAAGTGTAGTACCAATCAAAAAGCACTCAGTCAGGGTAGCAGTGAAGGACCTGGCAGTGTTAAAATCAGCAGCTTTCTCAGGCACCCATCACAAGTATGGCTGAGAGCTCAAAACAAGTGGAAAAGAAATGTCAGGTTGCCAGAACAGTGCCAGCAACAGACAACCATGCCAAAACAGATGCATCAAAGCAGCATTTAGCAAGAAGAATACATAGCTCATTACAAGAGGCAGTCAGACAAAGTAGCAGTGATGAACCTGGCAGTGATAAAGGAAAAGGTAAAGGGAAAATGTCTACCCAAACCTGAGACAGGGAGGCAAGCAAAAAAACCGCAGTTTTTGCCAATCAATGCCACAGGCCTGGAACAGTCTAAATCCTATCATTGCCAAGAAGAATTACCAACAAGAAAACAGCTGTTTTCACAAGAGTTGGAAGTGCAGGTATTCCTATGAAAAATAATTTGGTCCCGCAGGTGGATCCAATCCATATCAGCCGTCAGGATCCTGTTTAGAGATTGTCATAATACCAGCAGCATGGAATTAGTGACCCTCCTAATGACCTTATAATGGGATCATGATGGTGTTCTGCTAATTTACAACCAATAAAGGGATAAAACTTGACAATATTTGCATGGAATTGTTGCGGTCTTTTAGTGCTATCCAACTACTTTAAGTGGATCCAGTTAGCAAGGATATCCATTTGTCTTATATGCCAAGAAACTTGATGGCATTGCAACAGCCTCACAGCAAGACTCCAATAGCATTATATTGGTAGTATGATGGCCTACCACTGGTTCTGTATAATGCTACCATGCCAAGTTACCAAATAGTATTTTCTTTTTCTACCTCCCCTTGTACAACTCATATATTCCACTGTAGAATCACCCCTCTTTATTTTTTTACCCACTACTACCTTGGGTCTATCACATATAGTTTGAATCAAAAAAACTATGGCCTCCTGCTAACTAACCTCTACAAACACACTCACCTGCCGCTGTGGTAGGGTAAACATACCTCCCACAGACAAGTTTATTCATATAGCCATTATGATATACTTATCCATATATTATCTTATCAGTATTTTCCCATTCTTCTTTTGCCCATGTTATCAGTGTTATCCCCATATGATGTTTACCCTGATTAGTTATTAGCATTAGTTATCCCTGATGTTATTCAGCTTTGTGATCAGTATATGTATCTACATAAGGCAAGCACCTGCGTCAGTACCTGTGACACATGACCTAGGTCTGTGTTACCATCCCTACCACTTCAATACCATATATGGTATTTCTATGTTGCACAGGTTTCAGACTACTGATTCCTGATTGGTTGGATGTGCCGTGCCTTTTAGAATCTTCCAGGACATTCTTGGCATATTTTTAGCTCATAGTGAAGTCATCAGGAATTCCACTGATGCCTAGAATCTTCTAGAACCTTGTCATTAGTAATCACTTGGCAATCAGGAAAACTATTTAAGGGAAAGCAATCCCTCATCAATAAATCATCCCTTCTATCAGTAACACTTCTACCTTATTGATTAGCAGTTGATCACTGCACCTGCCTTCAACAGTACATCTCAGACCTGCCATCAAGGAGCTTTTCAGGGTAGTGCACAAGACACACAGAGGCCTTTAGAGACACTTGGAGCACCCAGGAAGCTAGAGAAGCAGGAGCTTTTACCATAGTGACATATTGACAAAGACACCAGCAGTTTAGACACAGAGGTTTTTGCACCCATCAGATATCTCACACAGCTTGAGTTGTGTAGCTTCTCCCAGGAGTATCTCTACACCACCACACCGCAATTAAAATACTTCAATCACCTCAACTCTATGGCTTTTTAGTGTGCCCACTTTTGGCTAGTTCCAGATGAGTATTATTGGATGATCTTAAATGAACTTGGCTATTGTGGTGCAAACCTTGTCCAAGTGTTGTTTCTTGGCAATACAAAGCTCTAAATGGTCAAAGTTACTGGTAATATAGTCTTATCAGGCTTGTGCTCATTTTCTCTACACTTTTGGACACTTTGGCCTCTGCCTCTTGACAACACCCTATGAAAAATAACTTAGTCATGCAGGTGGATCCAATTCAGATCAGCCATCAGGATCCTCTTTGGAGACCATCATAATACAGGCAGCTTGGAATCAGTGTCCCTCTTAACAATTGTATGACCTGCTCACAATGGCATTTAACTAATTTCACTGCCAAATAAAGCTATAAAACTTGACAAGGCTTGGTTGGTGCTGTAGCAATAATTGCATGGCATTGTTGTAGTTGTGATGCACTCTACAGCTATTTTTAATGGATCTAACCAGTCTGTACATTCAATTACCTTGTATAGCAAAAAAATTGACGGTGCTTGACAGCCTCATTGCAAGTTGCTGATGGCATTATCATGGCAGTATGGCAGCCTACAGCTAGTTATGTATAAAACTACTGTGCCAATTTACCAAATAGTATTTCCTTTTTTTACCTCCCCTTGTGCAATTCATAGATTCCACTGTAGAATCACCCCTCTTTATTTGCTTACCCACTCCTACCTTGGGTTAACATATTTCTATAACCTCAACTTCACAGCTCTTTAGTTTGATACTTGCAAAGTTGCCATATACCTTGTACTACTAGTAACATATACATCTTGCCAACATATGCTTGGTTGTTGCCACTTCTGCCATGAATATCTCCTGAATATCCGCAAAGAACTTCTTGGTATTTAGCCAATATATTCCTTCTCCCTGCTGAATTCTAGTCCCCCTTATAGGTGGGCTCTGGCTTTTGTTTGTGTGAATTCTGTACTGAGTGGTGTAGAAGTTGGCTTGTGACCATGAGAAATCTGGCAAGTCTTGGTAGATTTTCCTGATAAAAATTAGTTGTTTGTTGCACCCAACCCAACTTTGCATTACTTAACTGATTACCCATGCATTGGGGCCGCTTAGCTTCTTAATGCTATAGGCATGGGTGTCTCTATGTGCATATTTGTCCTCAGTATTTTCCAACTCTTTCTGGCTGTCCTCCATGTGCCAACTCATCACATCCATGACAGACTTGCAGGTAATACTCTTGATAAGATTGGGATATGGTAGTACCTGTGGCTTGACTTGTCTTCCATCTCCCCACTTATCTACTCCATAGGAAACTCCCAAAAGATGAAGCAAGGCCCAATATTCTCTACACACCATGGAAGATGGAGTACAGAATGGATACAGTAGTGGCAGAGATCTTCATGTTCAGCTTTATGTTTGTAATGTAGCTGCTCAAAGCCCATCACAAACCCCTTGCACAACAGCTGTAGATCTGTCAAGTTGGTATTGATGATCTGCTTCTGGATAAATATCCTACAATGTCCACATATAACTCCCAGTGCTTCCAATGTACTCTTGGCAGGAATGGCTTCAGAACACCACATGAATTAATACATATCCAGTTCATCCAGTAATTGCTTTTGTATTGTTGCATATGCATATGAAAATTGATTGGAGCCTATGAGAAGTTCTTAGGGTAGCTGATTCTCTGTAATATCATGCCAATTCTTTCAAATTTCTCTGGTATCTTAAAGGGCTCATTTAGCTTGAGTTGCCCCATGTACAACTTGGTGATCAGTATCAGGATATTGTTGAAAAGCAAATGCATTGCTCCCAGTGGAGAGCTTTTGCTCCAGCAGATATCCTCCATTTTAAGTATCTCCAGTTTCCAATTGATTCCATATTCTGGCCATTGGCTTATAGCTTGCCAGCTTTGCTGCAATTGCATGCTTACTTCTGTACATTCTTTCTGTAGAAAGATGATGTTCTTAGTGCTGGTGTTTGGGTAATATTAATGTGTGTGAGTTATGGAGTAAATCCCCAGGTTCTCACACATTCAACAGCAATACCATCCATTGTTCCTGGAAAGACCCACTATCTTGCTGATGGCTGGGGTATCTCCAATGCAGATAATAATATGTGCTTTTACATGATGGCCATTTGTTGTTTTCCCACTGGAAAGCATACAAGATTCATCAAGTAATGGATACAGGTAGTGATCCAGGTTAGATGGTGATCTAGGCTTAGATACTAGCTAAACTCCCTATTCCTTTACAACTCTTATACCAAGACTTGCAACATTGGTAGAGGCAATAACCAGGAACCTCCCACCTGAAGAAAGAAGCAACCACCCTCAAGATGTTGGACAATCAACAATGGAAGAATGCCATGCAGCAAATCCTGGCCCAACAGCAACAGTTACTCCAGATCCTCAGCCAACAGCAACAAGGAATGACTACCATGGCTCAGAGCCAGCAAAGCCCTGTCAAGAGCAACTTTAGTGTGAAGGTCAACCAGTATCATGGCAGAGTCAATGAAAACCTGGGAACTTGGCTCTTTCAGATTGAAGAAGCTTTTAAAGCAAAAGGAATTGCTCCAGAAAGCAAGTTGCATTATGCAGCTTCTTACCTGGCAGATGCAGCTTTACAGTGGTACCACAACAAGATCCGGTCAGCCACTATGATGGGATGCTCTACAATCTCTACCTGGGATGGGTTTGTGTTGGAAATTTAGGATGCTTTTGAACCTCCACACAAGCAGACACTACTGAGAAGAAAGTTAAAGACACTCAGACAGAAAGGGATGGTTCAAGAATACATCTATGAGTACAGATGTCTACTTGGACAAATTGAAAGAATGGACCCCCTGGATGGAGTTGAATACTTTGTTGATGGGTTGAAAGAAAGAACTTGCAAGGAAGTGAATTATCAAAGACCTCAGACTATTGCAGAAGCCATCAAGATTGCCATTGACTATGACTCAGCTATGTTTGGAGTTGGGAAGCCTACAGTGACTAATCAGAAAGGCTACAATCATTATGAAAAAAGACAATCAGAAGCAGTGCCAATGGAAATAGATGCTATGCAGAAGAATCCTACCTCAGAAGAATGTAAGAAGAAAGGACTTTGCTTCAATTGCCACCAGCAAGGACATATTGCAAAGTACTGCCCTCATAGAAGAAATGGACACCAGCCATCAAGAACCTTTAACCGTATTGAGGCCATGGAGCATGGTTACATGGAGGATGCACTTGAAGAAGACTCAGAACTCACCCCCCATATGACAGAAGAATACCTATCCCAGATGACCTCAAACTCAGGAATGCTATTATACTTGAATGGAGTAATCAATGGAGTACCTGCCAAAATCATGATTGACTCTGGAGCATCACAGGAATATATGTCAGAACAATTTGCCTTAAAAGCTGGAATCAACTCAGAGCCTACCAAATCAACTTCAGTCTCCACAGCTGATGGGAACTCTCACATAATCACCTGTATTACCCAGCCAGTAAGAATGAAGATCAATGACTATGAAGAAGACCTACAGGCTTATATATTTGGGAACTGCAAATTTGACCTTGTACTTGGAAAAACCTGGCTATTTTGTTGTAATCCATCAATCAACTGGAGAACCCATGCTACTCCGATCCAAAAGGACAACAAGACCTACAAGCTATTACCTGCCAGGCTGGATTTCAACTTGGTCAATTCCAGTATGTGTGAGACAAGTGAACTTAGCAAGTCCCAGTTCTGTAGAGCACTTAGAAAAGGTACCCAGATGTTCCTCATGGCAGTATTACAGGAGGATTCCACTACCCCAGCACCCCAGCAGGTCCAGACTCTCTTGAAGAAATATTCAGATGTGATTCCAGATGAGCTTGTAAGCCTACCACCAGTCAGAGATGTGGATCATGCCATTGACACAGGAGATAGCCCTCCAGTGAGCAAGACACCTTACAGAATGAGTCCATTGGAATTGGAGGAAATGAAGAGACAAGTCAATCAGCTATTGGAGCAAGGATACACCAGACCCAGCAAGTTGCCTTGGGGAGCACCAGTGCTTTTTGTGAAAAGGAAGGATGGAGCACTTGGGATGTGCATTGACTACAGAGCCCTCAACTCAGTTACCATCAAGAGTAAGTACCCCATACCTTGGATTGATGAGCTTTTGGACCAACTTAATAGAGCCACCATATTCAGCAAGATTGACCTCATGTCAGGATACAACCAGATTAGGGTGAAATCAGAAGATATCCCTAAGACAGCATTCAGGACCAGATATGGACATTACAAGTACTTAGTCATGAGTTTTGGCCTCACCAATGCCCCTGCAACTTTCATGACCCTGATGCAGACTGTCTTCCAGGAGTACCTGGACAAGTTTGACATAATATACCTAGATGATATACTGATACACAGCAAGACAGAACAGGATCACTTGGTGCACATTGAAAAGGTCTTGAAGAAGCTAAGAGAGAACAAGCTTTACGGCAAGCTACCCAGGTGTGAATTCTTCAAGGAGCATGTAGAATATCTGGGACACATAGTGACTTGCACAGGAGTAACCTTAGACCCCAAGAAGGTGGAAGTAATCAAGAATCTAAAGCAGCCCCATAGCATATCAGAGCTCTGATCATTCCTTGGAATGGTTTCCTATTATTGGAGATTTGTCAAGTTGTTTGCAAGTATTGCAGCCCCTTTAACTGATATCCTCAAGAACGACAATACCTACAAGTGGGACAAAGCTTGTGAGACTGCCTTCAAGACACTCAAGAATGAAGTTGCTAAGCTGCCAAGCTTCAGAATACCAGACTTCAGAAAAGAGTTCACTCTTTGCACAGATGCTTTGGATTATGCAATTGGTGGAGTGCTGAGCCAAGAACAGAAGGGAAAGGACTATCCTGTTGCCTTTGAATCCAAGAAACTGAACTCAGCAGAACAAAACTATCCAGTCCATGAGAAGGAGATGCTTGCTATAATACACTGTTTGAAGACATGGAGATGCTATATTGAAGGAGTCAAATGCACTGTGAAGACTGATCATGCCTCACTCAAGTATATATTTACTCAGAAGGTACTCTCCAGAAGAATGACAAGATGGAGTGAATACATTCAGCAATTTGGCCTGGCGATTTTCTACTGCCCTGGAAAAAAACAACACGGTTGCTGATGCCTTATCAAGATTAGATCAAGTTGCACAACTCAACTTGGTGCATGAATCAGATTGGCCTAGCCTATTACCAAAGTACTTGGAGGACCAAGCCATTCCTACTGAGGTGGATATAGATATCAAGAAGATAATCCGTGATGAAGCCAGCAAGCTTGTAGTACAGGATGAAACACTCTACCAAATTGTTGATGGAACCCCTATTGCCTATTGCCCTTATGTTGTATGCCTGGATTTAATACATAAGCTACACAATGGATATGGACATCTTGGAATTGAAGGAACCTATAGTCTTGTGAAAGCCAGAACATGGTGGCCCAGAATAAAACAAGGCATTGAGAAGTTAGTGAGAACATGCCCAAATTGCCAAATCAACCAAAGCCAATCACAGAGAATTGCCAAACTCTTTCCCTTGGAGCCTGTAAGACCATTTGAAAGATGGGGAATTGACTTTATTGGAAGACTGCCAACTACCAGGAAATGCAACCGTTGGATCCTAATAGCAATTGACCACGCCCCTAAATGGCCAGTTGCTAAAGCTGTACCAATAGCCAGTGAACAAGAAGTTGCAAGTTTCATTAACCATGAGATCCTGATGAATTTTGGATGCCCTGTGGAGATCTTATCCTATAGAGGTGCAAACTTTATGGCAAAGACATTAGAGGCTGACCTGGAGATGCAGCAGACCAGACACTTGAAAACCTTGGCATATCACCCCAGAACTAATGAAGTCACTGAGTGGTTTAATGGATTATTTGGAAAAATGCTGACCAAGTATGCAAATGGAGTTGTCAGTAGATGGGATGAGTATATAGACCAAGCACTCTTTGCATGCAGAGTCAGAGTACACAACACCACCCAGCAATCACCATTTTACTTAGTTTATGGATGTGAACCAAGGATTCCAGGAGATCTCACACAACCAAAGCTTACAGACATCTTAGAAGATGAACTCAGTCAGCCAAGTAGACACCAGCAACTGGAACAAAGACATCAAGAAGCACAGACCAAAGTATCTCAAAGTGCAGAAAAGATGAAGCAGAGATTTGATAAGACTATAGCACCAGAAGCATTGACAGTTGGGAACTTTGTATTGCTAAGAAACAACACTCAGAAGAAGTTTGAGCCACAATAGACAGGACCATTCAAGATCATCAGAGAATGTCCATTTGCAACTTACCAACTGGTGGACAAACAAGGCAATATCCAGGAAGACTTAGTGCATAGGGACAGACTCAAGCTTGCAAGACTTGCTGATAATACTGAACCATCAAGATATTGGTATCACAAGAAAAGAAATTCAGAAGAACCCTCTCAACTTTAGTAGGGGAGCATGTTATGATCTGCCCCTTGAATGTTTAAGTTAGATCAATTTTTAGACAAATCAATTAGTATATGTTTAGGTTATCAGTATATCAGTATTATCTATGAAATCAGTAGCATTAGTCAGCCAATGAATCAGCAGATCCTTATCAGACAGAAATAGATATATTAAGTAGGATCTTATTGGGCAATGATGATGCAATCAAGTGAGTAATCAGCCACAGCCTACATTAGAAAATACAATTAGTTGGCAATTGATCTGGCAAAATGTATATAAGGAGCTGCTGGAATCTCAATAAAGATCAGTTCAAGTTTTAGTGAATACAATTCTAGCTAAACTCCCTATTCCTCTACAACTCTTATACCAAGACTTGTAACACTTATATCAAAGCCTAAAAATCAAAAGACATTGAAGGTCTGTGAAGCTGCTGAGTGCCATAATAAAGAGTGGGCAAATATTTAAGAGGCCATCAGAAGTCAAGCACACCATTACCTTAAGGCTGGCATACCATGGGACCATCAGGAACTCAAGGCCAAACAGAATGCACTTGACTTGTTCCATGAATATTATCCTGGATTCAAATGGGCAAATGGGTTTTGGGCCACCATTGGTATACCAAGAAAGTATGTTAAGAATAGCAGAAACCATCTAAGTCAGAAGAACAAGGGTGCCATGGCTAAAAACTAGCAACTTCCTCAAGAGCCTGTTACAAGCAGGGCCTAAATCTCCATAAAAGTGTCAAAGATATGCCAGGTAGCTGGAAGAGTGTCAATTAGGGACAAGCAGGCAGTCACAGATGCACCAGCACAACATTTATCAAGGAAAAAGCTTAGTACCACTCAAGAAGCACTCAGTCAAGGCAGCAGTGAAGGACCAGGCAGTGATGAAAACCAGCAGCTTTTACAGGAGCCAATCCCATCCATGGTTGAGAGCCTGAAACAAGCAGAAAAGAAATGTCAGGTTGCCAGAAGTGTGCCAGCAAGGGACAAGTAGGCCAAAACAGATGTGTCAGAGCAGAATTTATCAAGGAGAAAACATAGTTCATCATAAAAAGCACTTGGACAAAGTAGCAGTGAAAGACCTATCAGAGATAAAGGACAAGGTAAATGGGAAATGTCTATCCATGCTTGAGATAGGGAGGCATGCAAAAAAACTGCAGTTTTTGCCAAAAAATATTGCAAGCCTGGAGCAGACTGAATCCCTCCATAGCCAAGAAGAATTATCAACAAGAAAACCGCTGTATTCACAAGAGTTGGAAGTGTGGCCAGTTGAGCAACACTCCAGCAAGGTAGATGAGTTTGCAGGAAAAGGTAATATGTTTACCACAGCCTCCACATCCTCCACTGTTGACAGAGTGGAGATCCTACTGACAGATAAGGCTACAATTTCAAGAGCTCAAAACACTATCTCAATGCATTAAGTGGGATCTTGGAACATTAATAGGCACACTAAGAGGTTGCAGCACTTCTTCAAGAGGAGTGCTCAAGAAGCACACTTGCAGATTGCAAGGATGTACTGCAAAGACAAGGGGTAGTACTTTGCAATATATCCCTGCTGGTGGCGATTAAAGCAAAGTCCTTACTTCTCACATTATTCTGAGGTAGGATTTTTCTGCATAGCATCTATTTCCATTGGCATTGACTCTGATTGTCTTCTTTCATAGTGATTGTAGCCTCTCCAATTAGTCATTGTGGGCTTCCCAACTCCAAACATAGCTGAGTCATATTCAATGGCAATAATGATAGCTTCTTCAATAATCCATTTCCTTGCAGTTCTTTCTTTCAACCCATCAATAAAATATTCCACTTGATCCAGGGTTACATTCTTTCAATTTGTCCAAGTAGATATCTATATTCATGAACGTAATATTTGGCCATTCCTTTCTGTCTTAGTGTCTCCAACTTTCTTCTTAGTAGTGTCTGCTGGTGTGGAGATTCAAAAGCATCCTGAACTTCTGAGACAAACTTGTCACAGGTAGAGATTGTAGAGCATCCCATCATGGTGGCTGACCTGATCTTGTTGCAATACCACTATGAAGCAGCATCTGCCAGGCAAGAGGCTGCATAATGTAACTTGTTCTCTGGAGCAATTCCCTTAGCCTTAAAAGCTTCTTCAATCTGGAAGAGGCAAGTTCCCAGGCTTTCATTGACTCTACCTTGGTACCAGCTGACCTTCTCACTACAGTTGCTCTTGACAGGGTTTTGCTAGCTCTGGGCCATGGTAGTCACTCCTTGTTGCTGCTGGCTAAGGATCTGAAGCAACTGTTACTGTTGGACCAGGATTTGCTGGATGGCAATCTTCCATTATTGATTTTTGGACATCTTAAGGGAGGCTTCTTCATTCATTAGGAGGGAGGTTTCTAATTATTGTTGTTGACAATGCTACAAGTCTTGGTATAAGATTTGTAGAGGAATAGGGAGTTTAGCTAGTATAGCATTCACTAAAACTTGAGCTGATTCTAATTGAGGTTCCAACAGCTTCTTACATACATATTGCCAGATTAATTGCTGACTTATAGGGAGTATTTTGGATACCTCCCCATTCAGGATTAACAGACCTTCTAGAGGGTAGAGGCACGTCCATCCTGGCAAATGCAAGGCACACTGTGTCAAGTTTCAAGCACTGTCTGACATTGAGGATAACATCATCTGGTTTTGTTGGCTATTTGCTGGAAGTAGGCACGACGAAGCACTCTGGGTAGAAAATCATCCAGAATTCAGTAGAGGGGAGAAATGTTTGGCAGACTTAGCTATTATAGGCAAGGATTGTCAGAGATTGGGATGTAATATAGCTCATAGGGAGCCAAGTATTGGTGTGCTTAGCAGGAGGCAGAAGCTCAACAAAAATATTTCATTATTTCAGAGTCAGAGTAGAGTATGCATTTGGATATCTAAAGAGATTAAGCAAGTAGGCAGGTAAATACAGAGGAAAGTCATATATAGGAGAAAAAAGCAGAATTGGTAAAATAGTTGAGATACATATTAATGCACAATTTGCATATACAAGAAGATTTCTACCAAGAGAAATTTGTCTGGAGAATTATGATAAGTAAATAAAGCAAGAAAAGCATTGCACTGGGCAACATAACTAAGATTGAGTAAAAATACCAGTACCTGTAACCTACCACTGGGTTTAGGCTAGAAATTACAGTGCCAGATATTGCCATAGAGTGCCAGATTAATCCAGCACCATAACCAGGCTGGCACTATGTGATACTATGAAACAGAACAAGGCTAATGTGTAGAGGGCCAATAAGTCCAAGCTGCTGGCATTATGATGGACTCACTGTGGGATCCTGACAGCTGAACTGGATTGGATCTACCATTGGGACCAAAATCATTTTCATAGGGATTCTTATCCCAATCAAATAATGTAAGCCATTTTACTCCCCCTCTAATGTAGACTTGTTCCATTGTATAGTGTCACATAGTGCCAGCCTTTTATAGTGCCAGATTAATCAGGCACTCTATGGCACCATCTGGCACTATGATTTCTACCATATTGCCAGCGGTAGGATTGTGGTTACTGATAATCTTATTTAATCTTTCTTGTGTTGCTCAGAATAGTGATTTCCTTGCATTTTTTACTCTTCTTAGTGCTCCAGACACATCTTTCTCAGTGGATGCTGTCTTGTATGAATATACTGTATATTGATAAGTATCTTAGCTTTTTTACCAATTCTGCTTCTTTCTCCTATATATGACTTTGTACAATAAGTCTTTGATAAATTTCTCCCCACTACTGAATTCTGGATGATTTTCTATCCAGAGTGCTTTGTTATGCCTACTTCCAGTAAATAGCCAACAAAACCAGATGATGTTACCCTCAATGTCAGATAGTGCTAGAAGCTTGACACAATGTGCCTTGCATTTACCAGGATGAATGTGCTTCTACCCTCTGGAAGGTCTGTTGATCCTGACTGGGGAGGAATCCAAAATTCTCCCTACATGGAACCTGTTGCTGAACACTCTGGGATATGGAAGTCTATTGGTGCTTCTAAACTTAGTATTCCAAGCTTGCTCTAAGTCATTGATACCCTCTGCAAGGTGGTTCTCCATTGCTGGCAGCTGGGAGTCAAAGCTTCTTGGACTTTGCTGCCACAAATGGTGGGATGAAGCCTTTTGGGGCAATAGTTCTTGCAACAGTAGAGAAGCTTAACAAGAAATCTCCATAAGTAGACTTTGGTAGATGGTCCACAGTACATGGTATAAATCTCCTCTAATTTGTCAAAAAGAAATCCAGTGGTAGTGATGGGAATGATGAGAAAAGACCAGATGTGAAAGTATATTGAAAATTGGTAGGTTATTGCGCTGGGGTGAGTTAAATTGATTTGGTGCAATCAGCTTTATTTATGTGATTTTCCAAGCCTTATGATTTAATCTCCAACAAGTGTCATGTATCCCATCATTATGTTGCAAAAATTCATCTTCAAACAATGGCTTGGTATTTTTATTCATGCTTCACTCACAAGTCTAGAGTCAAATAGGAAATCCGGAATTGATGGGATGCAATCTGTGTCAATGCAATCCAAAATGCATCATGAATAATATTAAAAACTCAGCAATCACATTAGTTTTCGTTTATACTTCATATAAGACCAGGCTGATGCCAATACACTACACTATAAGTATCCAAGTTAATCACTATGTTCCCTATACCAAGTCTCAACTCATCTTTAGAATAACCCAGACAAAACCCATCCCTTGGCTCACATGCATGGTGTGGACTAGAGAAGTCAATGTTGGATCCATTTGAGTTCTTGCCAAATTATTTTAATATGGCTCAAGTGTCTATGATGAACCTTCATACAGATATTTGGGCACTGCTCATTAATCTAGCAGACCTAGATATCTCAGAGAGTTGACAGAGATGGAAGAACCTAAGTAGAAAGCTGTGGCATGAGTTTTACATCAAGCTGCCAGCAAATATATGTGAGAAGATAAATAACAAGACAAGTACTAAAGTCAAGAATGAGCTGAGAGTGGGGGAATAGATGAGGAAGCCACACAGGAACAATTTTGCGTG
This sequence comes from Basidiobolus meristosporus CBS 931.73, assembly GCA_002104905.1. NCBI lineage: Eukaryota > Fungi > Basidiobolomycota > Basidiobolomycetes > Basidiobolales > Basidiobolaceae > Basidiobolus > Basidiobolus meristosporus. The sequence continues at coordinate 112,608 of MCFE01000025.1, read as the reverse complement.
CAATTTGCACAGTACAGGCCGGACATGTCCATTTGTACCTCAACTGTGGGAACCACAGAGATTTTGAATGAGTTTTGCCTCAAAGGATTAATGTATTTCATAATATTTATTTAGAGCTTAGTGGCTTCTGAGAGCAATATATCCAATGAAGTATTGAACATAGGGTAAGTGAATACCTTGATGAATCAGAAGTTGAGCTTCAAGAGAGAGAATACAGACCATGAGCAACAGCATCTAGATTGTACCAGCACATCTTACTAGATTCCTTACCTTCCCTTGCAGCATCAGTGTGCCAGTACACTTCAGCCCAAACTATGCCAACACCCTTAACAAGAGTGCCCCATATTGAGTCAACACATGTTAGGTCAACACATATGCTTCAGAGCAAAACCACCGGAACTTGCCAAACTGCTCATTTAGATACAAGTCCATTGGGGTGGGCCAAGTTGCATCAGCAAGCAGAATCACATCAAACTCAGCCAAGGGCCATGCCAGCTCATCAAGTTGTGCCTGTGCATGCCATTACACCTGACCATCAGCAAGTTTCTTCTGGTAACTGACGGATGATGACCCACATGAAGTGCCTTCACCACAAAAGCCTTTGGCAACTAAAAGAACACGTCAGTACATAGCACTGCAGGCTGGCTTAATAGCAACATCCAGAGCAACTAAGCTTGGCCAAGCTGCAGAGTTGCACTCATCAACTAGGAGGTAAAATACTGACTACAAAACTACAAGTAGCCAAGAGGATAGTCAACAAGTAAGTATTTTAGGTATGCAAAGTGATTCACTACCATATGCTTCAGTAGTAATCCCTGTGAGAAAACAACCTAGGAGAAGATGATGCAATTGCATTGGGCTGTCACCATTTGTCAAGATCCCAGCAACAAATTTTTTTCAAAATCCAAATTGTTCCATTGCAAATTAGCAATCACTAAATTTTTGAAATATGTGAAATCAAGGTTGTCTCACATTTGAGACAGAACCCCTACAGATAAACACCCTTCATATATATACATCATCTGTTGCACCAGTGCAGCTATTTGATCTGTTTTGCATATCTTTGATTGATTGAGTGCTATGCCCAGGTGGTACTGGTCAAAATATTTTTTCATGATGTATATAAGTGTACAAACAGCCCATTGAGGTTAACTTGGTTGTGCTGATACAAAGTTATACTGGATATAGTCAAGAAGATGGTGTTCATATTTCTAAAGCTGCCATTAAGGTTTCTGTTGCAATTTAAGAAGTGATTTGGATATAAGGAACTTATCAAGAAATAGTGATAATAGTTGAACTGTTGTTTATTCATAAAGAAGCACAGTATTTATACCTTTGTAGAAGTAATACAGCTGCAACACTAAGTAGGGAGGGTTTCTCAATATTCAGGAGCATTCTGTAGCAGTTTCAGGGTTAGTGCATAATGTTTGGTAATAAGGCTAATTTGATCCTTACTATAGGGGAATAATCATAAGATCATATATCTGGAGAAAGTGGCAAAGTTAAGGCAGTAAATGAGTCCTACAGTGACTAAGACTAGTCTAGAATTGTTGAGTAAATTTTTAGCTGCTGAATGATACCAAATAGTCCAATATTTCAACACTCCCCCTCAACTAAATAATTTCTTAATCCCAAATTCTCTCTAAGGATCTCAAACTGTGGCCTAGCTAGTGGTTTTGTCAATACGTCTGCCACCATTTTGTCAGTTGGGCAGTAAACTAACTCTACTAAGTTATTTTCTACAGCTTCCCCCACAAAGTGATGCTGTACATCAATGTGCTTAGTTGTGGCATGATTAGTAGGATTTCTAGCTAATGAAATATAACTTTGATTATCCTTGTAAATACATGCTGGTTCACCTGAATTAAAACCTAAGTCTTTGAATAATTTTAGTAGCCATATAGCCTCCTTAGTTGCTTGACATGCAGCCATATATTTGGCTTCAGTTGTAGAAAGTGCCACAGTTGGTTGTTTCTTGCAATTCCAAGTAATAGCTGCACCAGCATAAAGAAATATATAGCCTGTGGTAGAGCGTCTGTCACTCAAGTCCCTACCCCAATCTGAATCGCTATAACCATCAAATTTTTGCCTATTAGCTGCTCCAGAGTATTCCAGTACCATATTTATGGTACCTTGTAGATATCTGAAAATCTGCTCAACTGCTGCAATTTGATCTGATCCATAATTCTGCATGAATTGACTGACTATTCCAACTGCTACTGCAATATCTGGAAGCGTAGACACCATCAAGTACATTAGGCTACCAACCATTGCTTGATAGGGAAAGTTTTGGTCCATATTTGAGCCGTTTTCATTTATAACTGGCTGAGATTTGCTTAATTACAGGTTATTGTCCATAGGGGTTGCTGCAGGTTTGCAATTTTCCATTTTGAAGTGTCTAAGAATGTCCCTATTGTACTTAGACTGATTCAGCACAATTTTCTGCGTAGGTATGTCAAATTTGACCTCAATTCCAAGAAAATAGCTCAATTTTCCAAGATCTTTCATCTCAAACTTACTCAAGAGATCCAATTTCTTCTGTTTAAGTGCCTCTTGATCACTTGTAGCTATAATTAGGTTATCCACATAAAGAACTAGGATGATCACACCCTTATTGAGCTGTTTCACATATATACAGTGATCTGCAGTGCTACAAGAGAACCCAATTTCCTCCAGATATGTGTCAATCTTGTTATACCATGCTCTGGGTGCCTGCTTAAGCCCATACTGCAATTTTTTAAGTGTGCACACCTTATGGAGGCCTTGTGGATTGGTAAAACCTTCTGGTTGCTCCATATATAGTTTCTTGCAAATCCCCATTTAGAAAGGCTGTTTTGACGTCCAATTGGTGTAGATCTTGACCATGTACAGCTGCCAGGGCTAGAACTGTCCTAATAGAGTTAAACTTGGCAACCAGAGCAAATGTTTTCTTAAAGTCTAGTCCCTGGATCTGGGAATAGCCTTTAGCTACCAATCTAGCCTTGTACTTATCAACGGCACCATTTGAGGTTATCTTGATCTTGTAGACCCATCTACATCCTATTGGCTTTCTCCCATTTGGTAAATCTACCAGTTCCCACGTTTTTGCCTTGATCAGTGATTGGTACTCCTCCTGCATGGCTTGTTGCCACTTAGTAGCATCTGGACCTTGCATTGCCTGTTCCAGATTCTGAGTTTTGGCACATAAGGCAAGATAAGCTTCTTCATGATCATTGGATGTCTGCCACCAGGATCAAGGGGCATTTCTTATTCTGGTAGATCTCCTAACTGGGATAATCTGTTCTGATCTGGAACTGGTAGAAGTATCTCCCATCTCTGGCTGGATTTGGTACGTATCTTCTTCATCAGTGTTGATTGCATCATCAGGCAGCTGGCCAATGATTTTCGTGGCTTTCTGATCTGAATTCACCTCAAATACAACATGCCTGCTCTTGATCAGCTTCTGTATTTTGCCATCATACACTCTATACCCTTTAGTATCTTCACAGTACCCAAGAAAGATCCCTTTCCTACTCTTTGGTTACAACTTTGAATGTTTTTTGTTGGGGATGTGATAAGAAACATTACTGCCAAAGATCCTGAGGTGCTGGAGATCTGGTTTTTTGCCTATATATGTTTCAAAGGGTGTAGAATCATGTAGTGCTGTTGTTGGGCATCTGTTCTTGATGTATACAGCGGTAGCAACAGACTCAGCCCAAAACTTGTAGTCCATTCCCTTATCATGCAGCATAGATCTTCCCATCTCTGCTATTGTTCTATTTGCACGTTCTGCTACTCCATTTTGCTGTAGGTATGAGGAACTGTGGTCTGTTGGAGTATACCAGTAGACAAGCAGTATTTTGCAAACTCCTTAGAGCAGTATTCTCCTTCATTGTAACTTTGTAGTACCTTCAATTTACATCCAGTTTGTGTTTCTGCCATGTTCTTGATGTGCTGAAACATCTCTAAAGCTTCATCCTTTGTTTTGAGGAAGTACACCCATGTATATCTTGTCTTGTCATCAATAAACATCATAAAGTAACTCTTGGCTCCAAAGGAAAGTGTTCTCATGGGGCCACATATGTCAAAGTGTACAATAGCCAATATTTTGGTGGTGTTGATGCCTTCTGAACTCTTGAAATGTTGCCTAGCTTGTTTGCCATATGAACATCCCTTACAAACATTCAATTTGATTGGAATTGAGTATTTTAGGCCCAAAACAAGCTGATTTTTCACCAATTGGTTCATTTTCTTTTCCCCTATGTGTCCTAGCCTCCTATGCCACATCTTCCAGTTGGTTTCATCAGTTTCAGCAATGTTGACATACTCAGGTACAAGATCTTGCATTGTAGCTTGTATATATTGTGATCTCTGATTCCCAAAGCTAATTTTTGTCCATATTCACTCAATATTGAGCAGCTGAGCTTAGTAAAAACAAATTTCAGTCCCTGAGTAGTTGCTTTACTGACTGAGAGTAGGTTCTTAGCTATTCCAGGTACATAGAGTATGTCAGTCAGTTTTGCTGTTGTTGCCCCTGAGTTATCACTCATGTTTAGTTGTTTACACCCACTGGCAGTAGCTTCCAATGCAGAGTTATCTCCCAGATAAGCCTTTCTTACAGGAATAATCTTTAAGTTGCTGAACCAATCCTTTATACCACAAGTATGCTGTGATGCTCCAGAGTCAATATACCATTCGGTACTTTGGTTACTTGCACTCTCTTGTACAGTTACAAATAACTGCTCATCAGTAGTTATATGGTTTGCCTGCTCTAGTTTCAGTTTTTTGTCTGCTTGTTTCTTCTTGCATTCTCTTGCCCAGTGTCCTGGCTTCTTACAGTAGTTACAGCAGCCAGGTTTTCTTTGGTTTTGTTGCTTTCCCTTCTTTTCTGTATGTCTTTCTGAACTGAATAAAGCATTATCTTCAATCTTCTCTCCCTGATCATTACGTCTGAGTTCTTCATGGAGAGGTCTTCCTTTGACATATTCGAAAGTCAAGTTGTCTTCTCTGCTTTCAAAAGAAACTATGAGTGGCTCATACTTGTCTGGTAGGCTGCAAAGCAGACAGAGTATCTTTTCTTCATCATCTACACCAGCATTAATACTGTAAAGCTCTTCTGCAAGTGTCTCCATTATGGTAATGAGTTGTAGCATGTCATCATCTGGCTTCTTCCTCATGTTGAAGAACTTTTGTTTCAAATAAAGCTTGCTTGATAATGACTTTGCTCTAAAGATCTTCTCTAAGGATTCCCATGCTGCTTTGGCAATATTTGAGGCATGGATTTGTCCAATGAAGGAGTCTTGCACATTGATGCATATGGCATTGAAGGCCTTTCTCTCCTTCTCTTGAAACTTCTCCACATCTTCTGCTGCTCCTTTTGGCTCAACTTCCTTTGCAGTTACTATGTTCCAAAGCTTTCTTTCCTCAAGGTAGATATGCATCTTGATTCTCCAAAGTCTGTAGTTCTTCCCATCAAACTTCTCCTATACTGGGAAGATGTTGGTATTGCTTTGTTTGCTGGTAGAAGTCATCTTTAGAATAGATTAAGGCAATCAGGGCTCATAACCTGTTGCAATTTAAGAAGTGATTTGGATATAAGGAACTTATGAAGAAATAGTGATAATGGTTGAACTGTTGTTTATTCATAAAGAAGCTCAGTATTTATACCTTTGTAGAAGTAATACAGCTGCAACACTAAGTAGGGAGGGTTTCTCAATATTCAGGAGCATTCTGTAACAGTTTCAGGGTTAGTACATAATGTCTGGTAATAGTGCTAATTTGATCCTGACTATAGGGGAATAATCATAAGATCATATATCTAGAGAAAGTGGCAAAGTTAAGGCAGTAAATGAGTCCTACAGTGACTAAGACTAGTCTAGAATTGTTAAGTAAATTTTTAGCTGCTGAATGATACCAAATAGTCCAATATTTCAACAGTTTCTGGTTAGTGCTGCTAAGGATAATACTAGTCTTGATGTAAGAGTTGTCAAGTAGCAGGGAGTTTAGCTAGTATAGTTTCACTAGGACTTCAACTGATTCTTGCTATAGTTACTGCAGCTCCTTATATACATTTTACCAGGTCAAGTGCTGACTAATTGTATTGACAAAGATGTACTCAGGGCATCTCAAGCGAAATGAGCCCATCAAGAAACCAAAGAAATTTGAAGAATTGGCAAGATATTACAGAGTATTTGCTACCCCAAGTACTTCTCAGTGGCTCCAGTCCCCATTCATACATATATGCAACAGTACAAGTGCAAGGACTGGATGAACTGTATATGTATTTAGTCATATGCCTTATGAAGCCATTTCTACCAAGAGTGCATTGGAAGCTTTGGGAGTCATATGTTGACATTGTAGCAATATTTATCTGGAAGCAGGTCATCAATGTCAACTTGACACATCTACAGCTTTTGTGCAACAATTTAGTGACAGGACTTGAGCTGCTATACTACAAGCATAGAGTTGAGAGCATAGATCTCTGCCACTACTGTATCTATTTGTCACTCTATCTTGCTTGGTGTGTTGAGATTACTGGGCCTTGCTTCACCATTTAGGAGTTTCCTATAGAGCAAATATGTAGGGTGATAAGAAGTCAAGTCAAGTTGCAGGTGCTACTATATCCCAGTCTCATCAAGAATACTACCTTCAAGTCTGTCATGGATGTCATGAGTTAGCACACAGAGTTTCCTATGGGGCAGATGTGTGGGGAGATAGGAGGAGAAGTCAAGTGGCAGGTACTACTATATCCCAATCACATCAAGAATATTACCTTCAAGTCCATCATGGATGTGATGGGTTGGCACATGGAGGACAGCCAGAAAGAGCAGGAAAATTCTAAGTACAGATGTGCATATGGAGACACCAATGCCTATGGTACTACAAAGCTAAGCAGCCCCAATGCATTGGTAATTTTCTATCAAATCAGTAGCATTAGTCAGCAAATGAATCAGACAGAAATAGATACATTAAGTAGTATCTTATTGGGTGATGATGATGCAATCAAGTGAGTAATCAGCCACAGCCTACATTAGAATATACAATTAGTTGGCAATTGATCTGGCAAAATGTATATAAGGAGCTGCTGGAATCTCAATAAAGATCAGTTCAAGTTTTAGTGAATACAATACTAGCTAAACTCCCTATTCCTCTACAACTCTTATACCAAGACTTGTAACACAGTTAAGTAATGCAGAGTTGGGTTTGGTGCAACAAGCAACTAATTTCTATTAGGAAAGTGTTACCAAGGTATGCCAGATTTCTCGTGGTCACAAGCCAATTTCTATACCGTTCAATACAGAATTCACTCAAACAAGAGCCAGAGCACACCTATAAGGGGGACTGGAATCCAGCAGGGAGAAGGAGTATATTGGCTGAAAACCAAAATGTTCTTGCAGATATTCAGGATGTGTTCATGGCAGAAGTGGCTGCAACCAAGCGTATGTTTGCAAGATGTATATGCAACCAGCAATACAAGGTGTATGGCAACTTTGCAAGTATCATACTAAAGAGCTGTTAGGTTGAGGTGATAGAAGTAGGTCAATTGCCACAGGTGTGAGTGTCTGTAGAAGCTAGTAAACAGCAGGCCATAGTATTTTTAGATTTAAACTATATGTAAAATACCCAAGGTGGTAGTGGGTAAGCAAATATGGAGAGGTTATTCTGCATTGGAATATATGGATTGCACAAAGGGCAGTAGAAAAAGGAGGCACCATTTGGTTAGTTGGTACAATGGCATTATACAGAACCAGCTATGGGATGCCATACTGCCATGATAGTCCATGAGCAGCTTGCAATGAGGTTGTCAAAACACCGTCAAGTTGTTTGTCATGTAAGGCAATTGGATGTACTGGCAAGTTAGATAGAGTCAAATATTGTAGAACACACAAAGACTGCAACAAAGCTATGTCACCCTTGGCAAAATACCTTGCAAACACTGTTACGCTTTTTTAAAATCACTTGGTTTTAAAATTAGGCAAATGCTGTTGTGATCCTGTCATAAGATTTTGTACATAGTCATTAACTCCACACTGCTGACATGATTATGATCTCCTAATGGGATATTGACAGCTGATCTAGATTTAGTACATATGCAGGACCAGATTATTTTTAATAGGGGACCCTCAATTGCTGGAATTAAGCAATTCTCTTCTGTAGTGGTAGAGTACCAATGTACAATATTTGTTGACATATTTACACATCTGGCTGATAGGCTTTCCTTTGTAACTGGCTTGAGTAGCTGCTGAATGAGTCTTTTGAAGTTAAAGCCTTCCTCTCTGCAGCAATATTCTCATGTACATAGTTCTTTGAGCAGTAGTGGTCAACTTTAACTCTGGCAGAGCAAAAGTGCAGAGAGTCATTCTACAGACTAGCAGGACTGGTTCCTAGACAAAGAAGACACCAAGAGAACAGCAAACTTGGGGCTCATAACCTACTGCAATATTCTGATTAGCATTGGAAGTGATGAGGAAAACTTAAGGGTTTGGATGTTATTCACTTGAAGATTTATTGATCAAATGTATATTACTTATACTTTTGACAAATTAGAGCAGACAAACATGTATAGTTTGTTAAGGAAGGTCCCAAGAATATGTGTGCAAAGTTTGGGGACTTTTGGACAACATTAACAAAGATCATAATATGTGTACCTGATAATTAGTTGAAAATATTACAAGTAATTCCCAACAAGAAATTTGATCTGAACAGGATTTTGTGGTCTCACTGATAACTGTGCATTAATTACTGTTCAACCTGGATAGCTACCTGTATCCATTGGTTCATGATTTCTTGTATGCTCCCCAATAGGATACTGGTCAGTAGCTGCCATGTCAAGGAGCATATTACTATTTGCAGTGGAGTTACCTCAGGAATCATCAAAACAGCAGGCTTTTCTGGAAGCAATGGACAGTATTAGAGTCAAATTTATGACATTTAGGGGATTTGCTCCAAAACTCCTAAGGATCAACATTTTCCATACCTCAACCTATGAAAAACAATTTGGTGCTGCAGGTAAATTCAATCCAGATCATCCATCAATTTCCCATAATGAGACTGCAATAATATCAGCAGCTTGGAATCAATGACTATCTACATGATCTTGTGACAGAATCACAACAGTGTTTGGCTAATTTTACTGCCAAGTAATGTTAAAAAATATTGCATTGTTTGCAAGGTATTTGGCCAAGAGTAGCATGGCTTTGGTGCAGACTTAGTGCACTTGACAACTAATTGAGTGGATCTAACTGGCCAGTACATCTGATTGCCTTATATGGCAACAAACTCAAAGGTGCTTAGACACCCTCATTGCTAGCCTCTGATGGTATTATCATGGCAGTATGGTAACTTACAGCTAGTTCTGCTTAATGCTACCATACCAATTAACCAAATAACATATCCTTTTTCTACCTCCTCTTGTACAATAGGCTTGTTCCGTTGGATAGTGCCACATTGAGCCATGAGTGCCAAATGATGCCATTGTGTACCAGAGGGGCCAAGTGAGCCTATACTTGGCCACAGAGTGTGAAACATGGATCTGCATCTTCATGCAAAGCAGCTCCTGTGTTTCACCTATGATGCAGGAGAAAATCCATTTTTTGACGTTTTTTTGTGGATCAATGTTATACAGGATGTGTAAGAGCACAGAAGAACTGAAGACATGCATCAGGTACTCAATACCCATGGCACTCTGAATCTAGCTCCTGTGGCTTGTAACATGTCACAACAATGCATGGCACTATCTTGGTCCACTGGTACTATCTGGCACTATATTTGATTATTAGCCCTAAAGTAAGATCTATACAAAGCACTTATAGTGCCAGATAGTACCAGTGGACCAAGATAGTGCCATGCATTGTTGTGACATGTTACAAGCCACAGGAGCTAGATTCAGAGTGCCATGGGTATTGAGTACCTGATGCATATTTTCAATCCTTTTGTGCTCTTACACATCCTGCACAACATTGACCTAATAAAAAAGGTCAAAAAGTGGATTTTCTCCAACACAATTGGTGAAACACAGGGGCTGCTTTGCATGAAGATGCAGATCTATGTTTCACACTCTGTGGCCAAGTATAGGCTCACTTAGCCTCCCTGGCACACTATGGCATCATTTGGCACTCATGGCTCAATGTGGCACTATCCAACGGAACAAGTCTAATATATGTATTCTACTATAGAATTATCCCTCTTTATTTACATACCCACTATCATCTTGGGTATTCTGCATATAGTTTAGATCAAGACATACTATGGCCTCCTGCTCACTAACCTCTGCAAAGGCACACACCTGCCACAATTGACATACTTCTATAACCTCAACTTTAAAACCTTTTAGTGTGATACTTGCACAAATGCCATATACCTTGTAATGCAATTAGTCAGTAATTGATCTGGCAAAATGCATATAAACAGCTGCTGAGACCCAATAAAGGTCAGTTCAACTTTTAGTGAATACAATACTAGCTAACCACTCAATTCCTCTACAACTCTGATACCAAGACTTTAAAGTTGGTAGCAGCAATAACCAGAAACCTCCCTCCTAATGAAAGAAGAAGCCTCCCTCAAGATGTCCAAAAATCACAATGGAAGAATGCTACACAGCAAATCCTGGCCCAACAGCAACAGTTGCTCCAGATTCTTAGCCAGCAGCAACAAGGAATGACAAGCATAGCCCAAAGCCAGCAAAACCCTGTTAAGAGCAACTTTAGTGTGAAGTTCAACCAGTACTATGGTATAGTCAATGAAAACCATGAAACTTGGCTCTTCCAGATTCAAGATGCTTCAAGGGTAAGGGAATTGCTCCAGAGAGCAAGTTACATTATGCAATCTCTTACATGGCAGATGCAGCTTCACAGTGTTATTGCAACATAATTGGGTCAGCCACCTTGATGGGATGTTCAAGAATCTCTGACTGGGATGAGTTTGTATTAGAAATTCAGGTTGCTTTTGAACCTCCACACCAGCAGACACTACTAAGAAGAAAGTTGAAGACACTCAGACAGAAAGGAATGGTTCAAGAACACATCTATGAATATAGATGTCTACTTGGACAAATTTAAAGAATGGACCCCCTGGATCAAGTGGAATATATTATTGATGGATTGAAAGAAAGAACTTACAAGGAAATGGATTATTGAAGAAGCCATCATTATTACCATTGAATAGGACTCAGCTATGTTTGGAGTTGGGAAGCCCACAATGACTAATTGGAGAGGCTACAATCACTATGAAAGAAGACAATCAGAGTCAATGCTGATGGGAATAGATGCTATGCAGAAAAATCCCACCTCAGAATAATGTGAGAAGAAAGGACTTTGCGTTGATTGCCACCAGCAGGGAGATATTGCAAAGTACTGCCCTCAGAGCAGAAATAGACACCAGCCATCGAGAACCTTCAACCATATTGAAGCCCTTGAGCATAGTAACATGGAGGATTCACTTGAAGAAGACTCAGAACTCACCTTCTATATGACAGAAGAGTATTTATACCAGATGACTCAGAGTCTGGGAAGCTATTTTACTTGAATGAAGTAATCAATGTAGCACCTGCCAAGATCATGACTGACTTGGGATCATTGCAGGAGTAGACGTCAGAGCAATTTTGCTTTGCTTTGAAGGCTGAAATCAACAGGAACCCATCCAATCAACTTCAGCCTCAACAGCTGATGGGAACTCTCACATAATCAACTGTGCTACTTAGCCAGTAAGGATGAAGATGAATGACTGTCAAGAAGATCTACAGGCCTGTATATTTGGAAACTGCAAGTTTGACCTTGTACTAGTGTTACAAGTCTTGGTATAAGAGTTGTAAAGGAATAGGGAGTTTAGCTAGTATTGCATTCACTAAAACTTGAACTGATCTTTATTGAGGTTCCAGCAGCTCCTTATATACTTTTTGCCAGATCAATTGCTGACTAATTGTATTTCCTAATGTAGGCTGTGGTAGATGACTCACTTGATTGCATCATCATCACCCAATAAGATCCTACTTTATTTATCTATTTCTGTCAGATATGGATCAGCTGATTCATATGCTGACTAATGCTGCTGCTTTTATGGATAATACTGATATACTGATAAGCTAAACATATAGCTAATTGATTTGACTAAAAACTGATCTGACTCAACCATTCAAGCAGCAGATCATAACACTTGGAAAAACCTGGCTTTTTTGTTGTAATCCATCAATCAACTGGAGAACCCATGCTACTCAGATCCAGAAGGACAACAAGCCTACGAGCTATTACATGCCAGAGTGGATTTCAACTTGGTACATTTCATTGTGTGTGAAACATGTGAACTCAACAAGACACAGTTTTGTACAGCACTTAGAAAAGGCACCCAGATGTTCCTCATGGTGGTATTACAAGAGGATTCTTCTACTTCAGTACCCCAAAAGGGCCAGACTCTTTTGAAGGAATATTCAGACATATTTCTAGATGAGCTTGTAAGCCTATCACTAGTCACAAATGTGGATCATGCCATTGACACAGACAAATGCCCTCCAGTGAGTAAGACACCTTACAGAATGAGTCCATTGGAGTTGAAAGAGATGAAGAGGCAAGTAGATCACTTCTTGGAGCAAGGATATATCAATCCCATGAAATCACCTTGGGGAGCACCAGTACTTTGTGCAAAGAAGAAGGATGGAATACTTAGGATGTGCATTGACTACCAAGCCCTCAACTCAGTTACTTTGAAGAATAAGTACCCCATACCTTGGATTGATGAGCTTTTGGGCCAACTCAATGGAGCCACTATGTGCAGCAAATATGACCTGATATCAGGATATAACCAGATTAGGGTGATGCCAGATGACATCCCTAAGACAGCATTCAGGACCATATATGGACATTATGAGTACTTAGTCATGTGTTTAGGCCTCACCAATGCCCCTGCAACATTCATGACCCTGATGCTGACTGTCTTTCAGGAGTACTTAGACTAATTTATGTTAATGTACTTAGATCACATATTGATATACAGCAAGACAGAAGAGGATCACATGGTGCATATTAAAGGTCTTGACAAAGCTAAGTGAGAATAAACTATATGGCAAGCTAGTCAAGGGTGAATTCTTTAAGGAACACATTGAATATCTAGGACACACAGTGACTAGCACAGGAGTGACCTTAAATCCTAAGAAGGTTGAGGTCATCAAGAATCTGAAGCAGCCCATGGCATATCAGAACTCAGATCATTCCTTGGAATGGCTTCCTATTATTGAAGAGTTATCAAGTCCTTTGCAAGTATTGCAGCGCCTTTAACTGATATCCTCAAGAAAGACAATACCTACAAGTGGGACATACCTTTTGAGACTGCCTTTCAGACACTCAAGAATGAACTTGCTAAGCTGCCACGCTTAAGAATACTTGTCTTCAGAAAAGAGTTTACTCTGTGTACAGGTGCTTCAGATTATGCAATTGGTGGAGTGTTAAGCCAAGAACACAAGGGAAAGGATTTCTCAGTTGCCTTTGAATCCAAGAAACTGAACTTGGTAGAATAAAAGTATCCAAGGCATAAGAAGAATATGCTTGCTTTGATACACTGCTTGAAGATAAGAAGATGATGTATTGAAGGAGCCACTTCCACTGTGAAGACTGATCACACCTCCCCAAGTATATATTTACCCAGAAAGTACTCTCTAGAAGAATGACAAGATGGAGTGAATATATTCAGCAATTTGATTTGGAGATTGTCTACTGCCCTGGGAAAAATAACACAGTTGCTGATGCCTTATCAAGATTAGAACAAGTTGCACAACTCAACTTGGTGCTTGAATGAGATTTGCCTTGCCTATCACCAAAGTACTTGGAGGACCAAGCCATTCCTGATTAGGTGGATGAAGAGATCAAGAAGATAATCCAGGATGAACCCAGCAAATTTGTGATAAAGGATGACACACTCTACCAAATTGTTGATGGAACCCCTATTGCCTATTGCCCTTATGTTGTATGCCTGGATTTAATACATAAGCTACACAATGGATACAAACATCTTGGAGTTGAAGGAACAAATAGCCTTGTGAATGCCAGGGCATGGTGGCCCAGAAAGAAACAAGACATTGAGAAAATAGTTAAAACATGCCCAAATTGCCAAATCAAGTAAGGCCAACCACAGAAAATTGCTGAACTCTTTCCCTTGGACCCTGTACAACTATTTGAAAAATGGGGAATTGACTTTAGTGGAAGACTGCCAACTACCACGGAATGTAACCATTGGATCCTACTAGCAATTGACCATACTACCAAATGGCCAGTGGCTAAATCAGTGCCTGTAGCCAGTGAACAAGAAGTTGCAAGTTTCATCTACCATGAGATGCTTATGAAGTTGGATGCCTTGTAGCAATTCTATCCAGTAGTGGAGCAAGCTTTATAGCAAAGACATTGGAAGCTTACCTGCAAATGCAGCACAACAGACACTTGAAAACCTTGGCATATCACCCTAGAACCAATGAAGTCACTGAGCAGTTTAATGGATTATTTGGAAAATGCTGACCAAGTATGCAAATGGAGCTGTCAGTAGATGGGATGAGTATAGAGACTGAGCACTTTTCGCATGCAGAGTTAGAGTAAACAACACCACCCAACAATTGCCATTTTACCAAGTGTATGGATGCAAACCAAGGATTCTAGGAGGTCTCACACAACCAAAGCTTACTGATGCCTTAGAAGATGAACTCAGTCAGCCTAGTAGACACCAGCAGCTGAAACTAAGATGTTAAGAGGCACAGGCCAGAGTATCTCAAAGTGCAGAAAAGATGAAGCAGAGATTTGATAAGACTACATCACTAGAAGCATTGACAGTTTGGAACTTTGTATTGCTGAGAATCAATACTTGGAAGAAGTTTGAGCCAAAATGGATGGGACCTTTTGAGATCATCAATGAATGTCCATTTGCAACTTACCAACAAGTGGACAAACCAGGGAATATCTGGGAAGATTTAGTTCATAGAGACAGACTCAAGCTTACAAGACTTGCTAAAAATATTGAACCATCAAGATATTGGTATCACAAGAAAAGAGATTGAGGAGAACACTCTCAACTTTAGTAGGGGTGAATGTTATGGTCAACAGCTTGAATGTTTAAGTTGGATCAATTTTTAGTCAAATCAATTAGTTATATGCTTGGCCTATCAGTATATCAGTGTTATCTATCAAATCAGTAGCATTAGTCAGTAAATGAATCAGCAGACCTTTATCTGACAGAAATAGATATAATAAGTAGGATCTGACTGGGTGATGATGATGCCATCAAATGAGTCATCAGCCACAGGCTACATTAGGAAATACAATTAGTCAGCAATTGATCTAGCAAAATGCACATCTTATACCATTACTTGTAACACATCAAGTTAGCATTGGTGATCTGCTTCTGGATATACATCCCCACATTTTCCACATATGACTCCCAATGCTCCTAATTTACTCTTAGCAGAAATGGCATCAGAAGGCCACTTCAATAATTTCATATCCAGCTCATCCAGTCCTTGCACCTGTATTGTTGTGTATGCATATTAATGCTGATTGGAGTCTGTGAGAACTACATAGGTTAGCAGATACTGTGTAATATCTTGCCAATTCTTTCAAATTTCTGCAGTATCTCAAAGGGCTTGTTTAGCTTGAAATGCCCTGTGTACAACTTGGTCATCAGTATGGGGAGATTGCTGAAAAGCAAATGCATTGCTCCCAGTGGAAAGCTTTTGCGCCAAGAGATACCCTCTATCTTAAGTATCTCCTATTTCCAATTGAATACATATTCTGGCCAATGGCTAATAGCTTGCCAACTTTACTGTAGTTGCATGCAGACCTCTGTACATTCTCTCTGTGGAAAGATGATATTCTCAGTGGTAGTGTTTTGGTAATAATAATGCAAGTTATGGAGTAAATCTCCTGGATCTCACAAACTCAACAGCAATGCCACCCATATTGCCCAGAAAAGCCACCTATCTTGCTGATGTCTGTGGTGTCTCTAACGCGGATAATAGTATGCACTTTTACATGACAGCCATTTACTGTTATCCTGCTGGAACACATAAAAAACTCATCCAGCAATAGATACAGGTAGCTATCCAGGTTGGATGGTGATTTAAGATATTTGCCAATAACAAGGAATTAGTCAAGTGCAGAATTTGGGAAATCTGCAACTTGTCTAAATACGCTGAAACTTGTCACATGTATTCCTGAGACTGCCCAATAATGACCAAATACTTACACTTGCATAGCTCTGCACTAGGTCAAAACACCTTGATACAACTCAATAACGCACCAAGTGAATATCATGTAAGTCATCTAATTCTCCATTTCACTTCCACTATATCTCTCTAATATTTCAATAGTTTATGGACCCCAAGCTTGCTATATTTTGGGTGTTTACATTGCTTTAGCGCTGTGTCTTTATTTTGGAGAATGACTGCCTTGTCTATCTGAAGTAACAAGAGATAGAAAGTACTGTTGTTGTAAAGAACTACTAAGTTGGATATATTGATATAGAGAGAGAGTCCTTTGCCTTCAAAGAAGACAGTAAGATTACAAAAAGGCCATACATCAAGGAGGTCATGTTGGATAAATTACAATTCAGGGAGTGTGCAGGAGGATGAAGCTTTGAGAAAATGTGTAATCCCCACAAAAGGTCCAGATCAATAAGGGGCACACTACATGATATATGTATCAATACTAAAATCCTGATTATCATAACATAAAGGAGCTATGTTAAGATCCACATATACCATGGTTTGGACCAGACCATTTCAGGCAACAGAGTACCACATTACTTCAATGAACTTACATAAGACTGTAGCCACTTGAAAAGAAAAGATGTACAAGCACTTTGAAGCTGACTGCCACCCTAATTTGTAGGTAGATATACTGATAGATACATGGATCAGCTGCCCATATACTAAGAAGCAGAATGATGTATTACACCTATATATTTGGCCAATCATTAGTGATTTCAGACATGCCAACTATGGTGTAGTACACATAATATAACAGTGGTACTATTTCTATTACCAGTGATCCTGAGGCTCTGCAAGACACATATTAGACAAGCTACATGTCTACATTAAGTATCAGGAATAGTGGGAGGAGATATTTCCATGTATATGTGAGCATAGAATTACAACCTTCATCAAGAGAAGCACTACCAGTGATCCTAACCAAAGCACTTGCATATATTCTCTATGTATGTTGTAGAGTATATATGATACTCTTGAGGAATGTACTGGTGGCTCTACTCAAGTGCATTTATTACTGGGCATATAGTGATTACTGATCATTTATATCAACAGGAATCAGATGTTAATCTTACTACTATGATCAGATCAATTTACTTGTAGTTCCTAGCTGTGGGCCACAATACAGTAATAATAGCTGCTACCAAAATGCTGAGAAAAATGGCTTGATGAGGAATTTTATTTTATCAAATTTGATCAAGCCTATGAAAGGTAATGTCAGATCTTAATGGAGGACCAATTTAAATGAAATATCCCAGAATAGAAGCGTTCTACAGACAAGAGGTGCCTGAGCACTCTAGCAGATCTAAAAAACTGTGGGTATGCTTGCTACACAATCCAGATCTGGAACAATAAGTAAAATCCAGCAACCAGCATCTTTGTGATCCATAAGCAACAATAACCTACTGCCAATAAGTTGTCAGTTTCTAAATGCAGTTAGGTGAAACCTAAGCTGGATTTGGACTATCTAGCACAACAGATCTGATCCAGCAATCCCAACACACTAGGATAATGGAGTATTGCTGCTTGGGAAAGCAACACAGTAGTCCACAAGAAACTACCTACTCAGAGGCAACAACACACTAGAGTGAACCATGAAGGTAACTTCCTTGCAGTTGGAGCTAAAGAAGTGATAGCAAGGGCCAACCAAAAGCTTATAATGGGACAAAGGAACATGAGCTTGTCCATTTGCACAGTCTACCAAGCACTATGCTGGAATATTTTATCAAAAGTAAAAGTGGCATATCTCAGCTGTTATGGTATATTTACACAATTGGAAAGTGCCAGATGAGTTTGTATGATTTAATCACAATAGTACATATGAGACTGTATCTATTCTATTTAGGATGAAGCTTCTAAACTTGAAAATATTTCAATGGTCCTGTGACAGTGTTTGTGTGATATTGTTGCTGTCTTTTAGTGCTCTATAACTATTTTAAGTGGATCCGGCTGGCCAGGACATCCAGTTGCCTTATATGACAAGAAACTTGACAGTATTTCAACAGCCTCACTGCAAGACTCTGATGGCATTATATTGACAGTATGATGGCCTACTGCAGGTTCTGTATAATGCTACCATACCAATTTAGCAAATGGCATTTCCTTTTTCTACCTCCACTTGGGCGGTTCATATATTCCACTGTAGAATCTCACCACTTTATTTGCTTACTCCCTACTACCTTGAGTATTCCACCTATAGCTCAAATCAAAAGAAACTATGGCCTCCTGTTTACAGTTGTAAGAGTCTTGGATATACTGGAAGTGATTGGGAGAACAAGTAGATTATGTGGTTTTCACTTAATGATTTATTGAATGTACAAGTGGTATTTATACTTTTACCTGGTTTTGGCATAGCAAACATGTAAAATAGGTCAAGGAAGGTCCCAAGAGCATGTGTGCAAAGTTTGGGGCTGTTTGGACAACTTTGAGAATTTTCATGCTCTGTGTACCTGGTATTTTGGTGAAAATATTCTAAGTAAATCCCAACAAGGAATTTGGTCAGTATTCTCTAGGATATGAAGGTAATGATCTAAGTGACTAAGCTAGGTGAATATTTAGGTGGAAATACAAATTTCTACAACACTCCCACTCAGCTAAATGTTCATACTGACTAGTCCTACTTGTGACCTAAGATATTAAACTTGTCTCTAGCCAATGGTTTGGTAAATATGTCTGCAATCATTTCATCTGTAGGACAGTAAACTAAGCTAACTAAGTTATTCTCTATAGCTTCACATATGAAATGATGTCTAATATCTATGTGCATAGTTCTAGCATGAAATTTTGGATTTCTACCTAATTGTATACATCCTTGATTATCTTGAAATAAAGTAATAGGCATTTTTTGACATAGGCCTAAATCTGTAGAAAGTTTCCTTAACCACATTGTTTCTTTTGTAGCTTCACAGGCTGCCATATACTTGGCCTCTAGGGTGGAAAGTGCTACGGTTGGTTGCTTTCTTGAATTTGATGAAATTGCTCCTTGACAGTAAAGAAAGGTGTATCCTCTGGTGGATCTTCTGTTTTCTAAATTTCATCCCCAATCAGCATCAGAGTATCCCACAAGATCCTGTTCTGAGTCTGTATAAGTGTATCTTAAGCAGATATCAGCAGTTCTTTTTAGGTATCTAAAAATCTGCTTAACTGCTGCAATATGATCAGATCCATAGTTCTGATTATGTTGGCTGTCAACTCCCACTGAATATGCAACATCTAGATGTGTCCCAAGCATAATATACATCAGACTGCCAACCATATATTGATAAGCAAGATCAGGGCTTTTAGATGGCACCAAGCTCTCTTGATTTGGTTGAGTTTTGACCAATTTAAGGTTTGTCTCCATTGGGGTAGCTGCCAGTTTACAGTTTTACAATTGGTACTTCTTTAGTATATCTTGAATATACTTGAATTGGCTAAGGGTAATAGTCTGTGTACTTCTGTCTATGGAGAAATTAATCCCCAGGTTGTAACTGAGTTTTCATAGATTGGACATCTTGAACTCCTTAGATAGGCTGGATTTTGTCTCTTCCAATGTTTCTAGGTTATTGGTGGCTATAATAAGATCATCCACATATAAAGCCAATAGAACTGGATTTGCTCTATTTGGCTTATAGTATATACTATATTCAGCATTACTCCTCTCAAAACTCAAAAATTCTAAATAAGAATCTATCTTGCAATTCCAGGCTCTTGGTAATTGTTTGAGACCATATAATGACCCAATGAGGGTTATCTTGGTCAACAAATCTATCTGACTGGTCCATATACATGTCCTATCTAGTTTGCCATTCCAAAATGCAGTTTTTACATCCATTTGATGAATATATTTGGCTGCAATAGCCAATATTATTCTGATGGAATTAAACTTGGCTACTGGTGCAAAGGTCTCAGTATAGTCAAGTCCTTTTGTTTGAGAGTATCCTTTGGCTACAGGTCTTGCTTTGTATCTGTCAATTGTACCATCAGCCTTGTATTTTGTCTCAAAGACCCATTTGCATCCAATTGATTTTAGGCTGATTGGTAATTTGACTAAGTCCCAAGTTTGACTTTCCATCAAGGCCTGATATTCCTCAGTCATTGCAGATCTCCAAAACTTTGTCTGAGGGCTATTTAGGGCCTCTTTTACAGTCTGGGGTTCATCAATATGGACTGAATAGGTATAGGCCAAGTCTGTACCCTTGTTGATATAGTAATTTTGGCTACTTCTTGTCCAATTGGATCTCCAGGCATTTGACACTGGAATACTCACTTCTGGGATATTCCTGGGAACCATTTCTGGCTGAACCACGGTTGTAGATTCCTCTGGAGTGAAAAAATCTTCATAGTTTTGCTCTGATTCAATCCTGACAATTGGTGGACTTGAGATCAAATTTTTGTCATCATCTGATTTCATTTTTTGTGAGAATTTTGAGTTTTCATCAAACAGCCCATCCCTGGACTTAATTAGCTTTTTTGCTTTGGTACTGTAGAGTCTGTATGCTTTAAACTCATTGCAGTAGCCCAAAAATATGTATTTTACACTTTTTGGCTCAAATTTTGACTGATTTCCGGGCAGTCTCTTAGCACATGCTGTACACCCAAATATTATTAGATGTTCTACACTTGGTCTGTATCCATACCATGCTTCAAATGTGGTAGTATCACAAAGTATTATGTTATAACTCCTATTTATAAGATATGCAGCAGTGGCAACTGATTCCACCCAAAAATCATAGGATAATTTTTGATCATGGATCATGGATCTTGCCATATCAATTGTTGATCCATTAGCACGCTCTGCTACTCCATTTTGAGGTGGAGAGTATGGTACAGTAGTCTCTTGCTTTATCCCATGAATTTTGCAGAAGTGGATGAAGAGTTTTAAGGTATATTCTCCACCATTGTCAGACCATATTTTCTTGATTTTTTCACCAGTTTCTCTCTCCACCATGGCTTTAAGCTCCCTGAGCTTAGACAGCGCTTCTTCCTTTCACTCCATGAAGTAGACCCATGTGTATCTTGTATAATCATCAATAAAAGTGATTAAATACTTCATCCCACCCAAGGATAAATTTTGCATAGGTCCACACAGATCTGAGTGAATTAGATCTAATTTTTTCTTAGTTTTGATCAGCCCAGAGCTCTTGAATGGTTGTCTGGCTAGTTTCCCATATATGCAGGCTTCACAGTGCTCCAAATCAGCTGGGGGATCAATTCTTACACCAGAAATTAGCTGATCTTTGATTATTTTGCGCAAATAATCAAAATTGATGTGCCCAAATCTCCTGTGCCAAAGTATTGGTGTTTCTTCATTTAAGTTACTTATATTGGCTTCCAAATATGATGGAAAATAAGTCAACTTGTATAGATTCCAATCCCTGATACCCAAAGCAATATGGGCACCATTTTGATCAGTGATCTTGCATCCAGAATTGTCAAAGCTGAAACTGAATCCTTCAGCAGTGGCCTTGCTTACAGACAGTAGGTTCTTGGCTATTTCCAGTACATAGAGTACCTGTTTGAAAGTCAGTGTATGGCTTCCTTCACTGCTTCCTAGGTTAACTTGGATAGTTCCTTCTCCCACTGCATCAAGTGTTCTATTGTCACCCATGAAAGCCTTATTAATTGGAATTTCTTGATATTGGGTGGAAAGTTCTTTTTGGTGTGTAAAGTGTTGAGATGCTCCAGAGTCAATATACCACGTCTGAGAATCCTTGTTTGTGGTCATATTTAGTGCAGATATGAATAGTCTATCTTCAGTTGTTGCAGCATTTCCATATTCAGGCTTTTTCTGCTGACTATCTTTCTTTTTCAAGCACTGGTCTGACGTGTGTCCTTTCCTTTTACAGTAGTTACAAGACAGGTTGCTTTTGCCTTTTTAAGGTCTTAGGTACTTCCTTTGTTGGTTATCATTGCTTATTAAAGCATTTCTTCTTCCTTCTTATTGGCGCTTGATTTTCTCAAATCTTCATCCAGGAGCCTTCCATATACATAATTTAAGGTCAAATCTTCAGTTCTGCACTCTATGGCTGATACAAGGCCCTGAAACTTGTCTGTCAGGCTATTCAGGATGGTAACTATCACATCCTCATCTGTAGTTGGTATGCCCACAGATTCCATTTCATCTACCAGGAGGGTAATTATGTTAATTAGATTTTTCATTTCTTCTCCTAGCATTGTCTTTGTAGTAAAGAATTATTGTCTCAGATACATTTTCTCAGCAGCTGAACATGACTGGTAGGTGTCTTCTAATGCCTTCCAGGCATTCTTTGCCGTTTTTGCTCTTGAGCATTGAATTAGCAATTTGTCTTTAACATTAAGGCAGATGCAGTTAAAGGTACTTTGTTCTTTCTTCTGGTACTTTAAGGCTCCCTCTCCCACATTTGTAGGAGGGTACTCATCTCCCATGACAATATCCCAAAGGCCTTTTTCTTGTAGCAGCATCTTCATCTTCACCTTCCACACTTGGTAGTCAGATCCATCCAACTTTCCAGCAGAGGGAAGAATTCCAGTAATAGCAGTATTAGACATTGCAGAGAGTAACAGCTTGGGCTCATAAAATGTTGTAAGAGTCTTGGAGATATTGGAAGTGATTGGGAGAACAAGTAGATTAAGTGGTTTTCACTTAATGATTTATTGAATGTACAAGTGGTATTTATACTTTTACCTAGTCTTGGCATAACAAACACATAGAATAGGTTAAAGAAGGTCCCAAGAACATGTGTGCAAAGCTTGGGACTGTCTGTACAACTTTGAGAATTTTCATGTTCTGTGTACCTGGTATTTTGGTGAAAATATTCTAAGTAAATCCCAACAAGGAATTTGGTCAGTATTTTCTAGGATATGAAGGTAATGATCAAAGTGACTAAGTTAGGTGAATATTTAGGTGGAAATACAAATTTTTACAACACTTACTAACCTCTACATATGTGCACACCTGCCAGAATGGACAT
This sequence comes from Basidiobolus meristosporus CBS 931.73, assembly GCA_002104905.1. Classification (NCBI taxonomy): domain Eukaryota; kingdom Fungi; phylum Basidiobolomycota; class Basidiobolomycetes; order Basidiobolales; family Basidiobolaceae; genus Basidiobolus; species Basidiobolus meristosporus. The sequence continues at coordinate 89,466 of MCFE01000025.1, read as the reverse complement.
ACTTCTATGACCTCAACTTTATGGCTTTTTAGTGTAGTACTTGCAAAGTTGACATATACCTTGTACTGCTGGTAATATATACTTCTTGCAAACATGTGCTTGGTTGCTGCCACTTCTGCCATGAATACCTCCTGAATATCCGCAAAGAATTTCTTGGTATGTAGCCAATATATTCCTTGTCCCTGCTGGACTCTAGTCACCCTTATATGTGTGCTCTGACTTTTTTTTTGTGAATCCCATATTGAATGGTGTGGACATTGGCTTATGACCATCAGAGATCTGGCATATCTTGGTTGAGTTTTCCTGATAAAAATCAGTGGCTTGTTGCGCCCAACCCAACTTTTCATTATTTAACTGATTACCCATGCATTGGGGCTGCTTAGCTTCTTAATGCAATAGGCATAGGTGTCTCCATGTGCACATTTGTCCTCAGTACTTTCCAACTCTTTCTGGCTGTCCTCCATGTGCCTACTCATCACATCAATGACGGACTTGAAGGTAATATTCTTGATGAGATTAGGATATGATAGTACCTGGAACTTGACTTGTCTTCCTATCTCCCCACACATCTGCTCCATAGGAAACTCCCAAAAGGTGAAGCAAGGCCCAATATTCTCCACATGCCAAGCAAGATGGAGTAGAGAATAGATACAGTAGTGGTAGAGATCTACACATTCAGCTTTATGTTTGTAGTATGGCTGCTCAAATCCCTTCACAAATTCCTCACACAACAGCTGTAGATGTGTCAAGTTGGCATTGGTGATCTGCATCTGGATAAATATTCCTAAAATGTTTACATATGACTCTTAATGCTTCCAGTGTACTCTTGGTAGAAGTGCCTTCAGAACATCACTTGAATAAATACATATCCAGTTCATCCAGTCTTTGCATTTGTATTGTCACATATGGATATGAATATTGATTGGAGCCTGTGAGAAGTACTTAAGGCAGCAGATACTCTGTGATATCTTGCCAATTCTTTCAAATTTCTCTGGTATCTCAAAGGGCTTGTTTGGCTTGAAATGCCCCATGTACAATTTGGTCTTCAGTATAGGGATATTGTTGAAAAGCAAATGCATTGCTCCCAGTGGAAAGCTTTTGCTCCAACAGATAACCTCTATCCTAAGTATCTCTGGTCTCCAGTTGATTCCATATTCCAGCCAATGGCTTATAGTTTGCCAACTTTGCTGCAATTGATGCTTACTTCTGTACTTTCAGCTGTCAAAAGATGATGTTCTTAGTGCTGGTGTTTGGGCAATAATAATGTGTATGAGTTATGGAGTAAGTCCCCTCAATCTCACACATTTGACAGCAATACCACCCACCTGTCCAGGAAAATCTGCTATCTTGCTAAGAGCAGGGTATCTCCACTGCAGACAATAATATGTGCTTTTACATGACAGCCATTTACTATTATCCCACTGGAAAGCATACAAATTTCATCCAGCAATGGATACAGGTAGCTCTCCAGGTTGGATGGTGATTTAAGCCCAAATACCAGTGAGAACACCATCAGATTATTGCTCTGATACTGTAAGATGGGTGGCAGATTCAGACTGATGTGAATCAGTGGCCAGCAGGATATACTGGTAGAGTACTTGTTTAATGAGAATACATCAAGTGCTAAAGCAAAGGCATGTTCATACATACCTTCAAAGTAGCCCTTGCTTCTTAGCTCTTTGTAATGTTTGCCACCAAATATATTGGATACATTTGCACTTGATGGATACTGATTGTGGTACTGAATAGCTTTGCAATATTTGTCTGACTGCATCAGCTTCCTCAGACAGGGTATGACTGGAATATATCTGTAGTGTGAACAATGTTTTCCCTCATTGGTGGTGGATTCCTGAGAGCTTGGACACATTGCAATGGTAGCATTTTTGGATGTGAATGCCATGCAACTGTTAACATATGCAGGAATCAGGACAGTCTCTGGGTCATATGTTGCCAGCTGCATGATGGTTGTCCACTTGTACCGTGTACATGGTAAGTTACATCCTGGAATGACTTTGGCAAGAAGTAGTAATAAATTCTCAAAGCCCCCATTACTGATATTAGTGGAAATGCACCACTTCTCAAGCCACAACACTACATCATTCACCAGTATATGGATTACTGGGCTCACTTGGCTCCATTCAGTATCCTTGACATTTGTTTCAACAGGTGCTTTCTCATAGCGTATAGGGATTTGACTAGGCTCATACATGGTACTGCTGTTAGGGGAGATAGGTTCATAATTCACCAGTGAACCTTCTTTGTCAGAGCTATCACTCTACAAGCCATATTCAGAAGGCTGAGGTGAGCCTAATGGTGTCACAAGCTCACCTGACTCAGACTGTGCAAGGTGACAAAGATGGCCAGGTGCCAATATAGAAGTATCAGCTGGCTGGCAAGATAATGTTGGTACAGTAGTGACCAATGAATGGTCAAACATGACTTGGGTGGCAAAACACTGGCCATGATCCTTGTAATATTTTCTATGCTGTCTGCATGCTTCATGGCTGAGAGGCTTGCCACAATAGCCACATGGACTGTTTTCTCTTCTCTACAGCATTGAGTCAAAGCAGTCTTGTCCATGGGGCAAACAGTTTGACCTTCAACAGCATAGTGCTATTATATACTTTTTGGTCAATACTCATGTGATCTTGAGACATTGCACCTACATGAATGTAAGATTCAATGATGATCTGCCATAGTAAGCATTATGAATAAAGCTGTGGCACCACATACTTCCAAAGTCAAAACAACTGTAAACTCCACCAACAGGGACTTGATAGGAATGCAGCTTTGACAAATAGTTACAAAGACTGAAAAGTATCTTTGCCTGTACAAAAACAAACTTAGGAAAGAATCAAATATAATAAAATATGCCTAACCTGAGTATTCCTCACAAGTAGTGCCTCCAAGGTCAGTTGGCTGTCAGCACAGTTTCCTGGGGGTATTGTCAGGTCTGAGTCAGAAAGTAGTGGTAATAGGTAGTGGTGATCTCACTAATCTATAAGTTGGAATATTGGAAGGGGGATGATTTATTTTTAAGGGATAGCCTCCCTTATATAATTTTTTGCTGCTCAAATTCTTACTAGAAAATACTTTCCAGAAGTTTTCAGAAGGTAGTAGACAGCCAATCATGTTATTGTGTACAAAAAATAGCGCAAATTCTTGGCAGATTGTTCCATGAGACATAGTAGCACCTAGCCTATCAGATAGTAGTAATATGCAACCTCTGTGTCATGTAGTTACCTCATATGGTAGTAGTATAGGAGGGTTATGAAACCAGGATGATCACATGACATTAGCACTGTTGGGGGTACTTGCCTTATATGGTAACTATCTTATCTTGGCATCTTGGCAAGGAATAGGAATAGCTTGGGCAATGGGTTAATAGTGACTAATAGTTTGCCAGGTTGCATAGTAATAATCACATAGACAGATAGAAAATATTGTAATTTGGGATGATACTAATATAGGGGGGGTAATCCTTTTTAGGGAAGTGAACAAATGGGAATGAGCACATCTGCCTGTGGGTGTCACTGTGACCCCACTACACTGCTGATGGCAACAGATGCATGGTTGGACAACAGCTTGCTTTGACATTCAGTGCAACATGCAGGGCTACATCCAAAAAAGGCCATATTAACAATGTGCCCACTGAAAGTAATCATGCAGACTCCTCAGGCTCTCAGTCAAGTTGGCAATTCAGAACCTCTGCAGAGCCACATGCTGACCATTATGCTCAGACAGATGAGCATGTAGCAAATGCAGTACCCTCAGTTGAAGACCAGCAAGTGGCCATGATGACATCATCATTATCTTGGATTCAAACAGGCAAATGGATTTTGTGGCAGCTTTGGTATGCTAAGAAAGTATCTTAAGAATAGCAGAAACTATCAAAGGCAGAAGAACAAGGGTGCCATGGCTAAAAACCAGCAGCTTCCTCAAGAGCCTGTTACAAGAAGGGCCAAAAGCTCCAGACAAGCATCAAGAGACCTCAGGTAGCTGGAAGAGTGCCAATTAGGGACAAGCAGGCAGACACGGATGCACCAGCACAACATTTATCAAGGAAAAAGAGTAGTACCACTCAAGAAGCACCAAGTTAAAGTAGCAGTGAAGGACCTTTTAGTGATAAAAACCAGCCACTTTTACAGGAGCCCATCACAACTACAGTTGAGAGCTCATACAAGTGGAAAAGAAACATCAGGTTGCTAGAAGAGTGCCAACAAGGGACAAGTAGGCCAAAACAGATGTGTCAGAGCAGAATTTGTCCAGGAGAAAATGTAGTTGATTACAAGAAGCACTCAGACAAAGTAGCAGTGAAAGACCTGGTAGTGATGAAAGAAAAGGCACAGGGAAAAATGTCTACCCAAACCTGAGACAGGGAGGCATGCAAAAAAACTGTAGCTCTTGCCAATCAATGTTGCAGGCCAGGACCAGGCTGAGTCACATCATAGCCAAAAAGAATTACCAACAAGAAAATCGCTGTTTTCACAAAAGTTGGAAGTGCTGCCAGTTGAGCTACACTCCAGTGGGGTAGATAAGTTTGCGGAAAAAGGCAATTTTTCTACCACAGCCTCCACAACCCCCATTGTTGACAGAGTGGCAATCCCACTGACAGACAAGGCTACACCATCAAGAGCTCAAAAGACTATCACAATGCCTTCAGTGGAACTTTGTGACATTAATAGGCACACAATGAGGTTGCCGCACTTCTTCAAGAGCAGTGCTCAAGAAAATGCACTTGAATATTGCAAGGATGTACTGCACAGACTGACAGATGAGGTGCTAGACCTTGCAGTGCCAGCTGAAGATCCGGATGTGTGGGAACCAGTGAATGAATAGTGGCATAAAGCTGTTGGGTTCCCACTAAGGTTGTGGAACCAGAGTATTACAGCAGAAATACATACTGAGTGGTGGATTTTAATGGAGCTACTTGCTGAGTGTGGGGTTGGGCTTAATGTTAGTGTAGGGTATAGGGACTTGTATAGGTCAATACAATTGGCAATTGAGGTACAACTGAAACTTCAGTGGAAATAAGTCAATTTGTATGCATGAAAAGAGAAACAGTTGAGTCAGGAAGTAAAGAGTGTGAAAAAGAGACAATAGCCAATCAATGCACACAAATGTAGGCAGCAATAGAATGTCTGGGATCAGAAAGTGAGCAAACTGGCAGGAACCAATCAAAAGCCTCTTATGGATCATTGTGATGAGAAATTTTGACTAAGTTTTTTGTGAAATCTGGGGTGCAATTATTTTTCAACAGTCTAAGCCAGTGTCCTGACAGGATCAACACCTCTTAGTCACAGGACTTAAACTTTGTGATGGCCTTTTGATTGGATCATCTCAATAATTTCTCATAGGGATACTTGCTAACATGGGTGGTGGTGATGTTATGATGGCCACTTGCTGGTCTTTAACTGAGGGTGCTGCGTTTGCTACATGCTCATCTGTCTGAGTATAATGGTCAGCATGTGGCTCTGCAGAGGTTCTGGATTGCCAACTTGACTGAGAGCCTGAGGAGTCCACATTATTACCTTCAGTGGCACACTGTTAACATGGCGTTTTTTGGATGTAGCCTTGCTTGTTGCACTGAATGTCAAAGCAAGCTGTTGTCCAACCACTCTTCTGTTGCTGTCAGTGGTGGGGTTTAGTTGGGAACCAGACAACTTTGCTTTATTTTTTGGCAGCATATATATGGAAGTGAGCCAAACCAAAGGGGAAACAGTGTTGCATATATGTGTGTATGTGGTGCCACAGCTTTATTCATAATGCTTACTATGGCTGGTCATCATTAAATCTTGCATTCATGTAGGTGTGGTGTCTCAAATTCACATGAGTATTGACCAAAAAGTGATATATTAGCACTATGTTGTTGAAGGTCAAACTGTTTGCCCCATGGACAAGACTGCTTTAATTCAACACCATAAGACAAGAGAAAAAAGACCATGTGGCTATTGTAGCAAGCCACTCAGCCATGATACATACAGACAGCATAGGAAGTATGACAAGGATCAAGGCAAGTGTTTTGCCATACAAGTCATATTTGACCATTCATCAGTCACTACTGTACCAGTATTATCTTGCTGGCCAGTTGATACTCCTATATTGGCACCTGGCTGTCTTTGTAACCTTGTGCAAACTGAGTCAGGTGAGTTTGTGATGCCTTTAGGCTCACCTCAGCCTTCTGAATATGGCATGCAGAGTGATAGCTCTGACAAAGAAGGTTCACTGGTGAATTATGAACCTATCTCCCCTAACAGCAGTACCATGCATGAGCCTAGTCCAATCCTAACATGCAATGAGACAACACCTGTTGAAGCAAATGCCAAGGATATGTTAAGAAGCCAAGTGAGCCCAGTAATCCATCTACTGGTGAATGCTGTAGTGTTGTTGCTTGAGAAGTGGTGGATTTCAACTGATATCAGTAATGGGGCCTTTGAGGATTTATTACTACTTCTTGCTAAAGTCATTCCAGGATGCAACTTACCATGTACATGGTACAAGTGGACAATTGTCATGCAGCTGGCAACATATGACCCCAAGACTGTCCTGATTCCAGCATGTGTTAACAGTTGCATGGCATTCACATCCAAAGATGCTACCATTGCAATGTGTCCAAGCTATACACCACCATTGAGGGACAACATTGCTCACACTGCAGATATATTCCAGTGATACCTCATCTAAAGAAGCTAATGCATTCAAATAAATACTGCAAAGCTATACACTACTACACTCAGTATCAATCAAGTGCAAACATATCTGATAATCAATGGCAAACATTACAAACAGCTAAGAAGCAACGGCCACATTGAAGATATGTATGACCATACCTTTGCATTAGCACTTGATGGATTCTCATCAAACAAGTATTCTACAAGCAAATACAGCTGGCCACTGATTCTCATCAATCTGAATCAGCCACCCATCTTATGGTATCAGAGCAAAAATCTGATGGTAGTGTCACTGGTATATGGGCCTAAATCACCATCCAACCTGGATAGCTACCTGTATCTATTGCTGAATGAATTTTGTATGCTTTCCAGTGGGAAAGCAGTAAATAGCCATTATATCAAAGCGCATATTATTATCTGCATTAGAGATACTGCAGCCATCAGCAAGATAGCAGGTTTTTTTGGGCACAAAGAATGGTTTTGCTATTGAATGTGTGAGATCCAGGGAATTACTCCAAAACTCACACACATTATTATTATCCAACCACCAGCATTAAGACCATCATCTTTCCACAGAGAGAATGTACAGAAGTCAGCATGTAATTGCGGTAAAGTTGGCAAGCTATAAGCCATTGGCTAGAATACAGAATCAACTGGAGACAAGAGATACATAGGATAGAGGGTATCTGTTGGAGGAAAAGCACTCCACTAGTAGCAATGCATTTGCCTTCCAAGAGTATCACTATACTGACAACCAAGTTGTATATGAGTTATTTCTAGTTAAATGAGCTATTTGAGATACTGTAGAAACTTGAAAGAATATGCAAGATATTACAGAGTATCTGCTACCCTAGGTACCTCTCATGGGCTCCAATCCATATATTTACACATATGCAACAATACAAATGCAAAGACTGGATGAACTGGGCAAGTATTTACTTAAGTGGTGTTCTGAAGCCATTCCTACCAAGAGTACATTGGAAGCATTGGGAGTCATATGTGCACAATGTGGGAATATTTATCCAGAAGTGGATCACCAATGCCAACTTAATGCATCTACAGCTGTTGTGCAAGGAGTTTGTAGTGGGATCTGAGCAGCTATACTACAAACATAAGGCTGAATGTGTGGATCTCTGCTGCTACTACATCCATTCTCTATTCCATCTTGCTAGGTGTGTGGAGAATATTGAGCCTTGCTTCACCTTTTGGGAGTTTTTTATGGAGCAGATGTGTGTGGAGATAGGAATACAAGTCAAGTTGCAGGTACTACCATATCCCAATCTCATCAAGAATATTACCTTCAAGTCTGTCATGGATGTGATGAGTTGGCACATGGAGGGCAGCCAGGAAGAGTAGGAAAATACTGAGGACAGATGTGCACATGGAGTCACCTATACCTATGGCATTAAGAAGCTAAGCAGCCCCAATGTGTGGGTATTCAGTTAAATATTGCAAAGTTGGGTTGGGTGCAATAAGCAACTAATATTTATTAGGAAAACTCTACCAAGGTATACCAGATTTCTGATGGTCACAAGCCAACTTCCACACCATTCATTATGGAACTCACACAAACAAGAGCCAGAGCATACCTTTAAGGGGGACTAGAGTCCAGCTGGGAGAAGAAATATATTGTGGCAGGTGTGTGCATTTGTAGAGGTTAGTAAGCAGGAGGCCATAGTTTTTTTTGACTCAAACTATATGTGGAAAGTAGTAGCGGGTAAGCAAATAAAGAGGGGTGATTCTACAGTGGAATATATGAGTTGCACAAGGGGAGGTAGAAAAGGAAATACCATTTGGTAAATTGGTATGGTAGCACTATATAGAACTAGCAGTAGGCCACCATAGTGATGTGATGATACCATAAGAGTCTTGCAGTGAGACCATTAAAATACTGTCAAGTTTTCTGCCGTATAAGGCAATTGGATGTCCTGGACAGTTAGATCCATTTAAAATAGTTTTGGAGCGCATTAAGACCTCAACAATGCCATGCAACTATGGTAATAGCACCAATCAAACCATGTCAAGTTTTATAACTTTATTTGGCAGTAGAATTAGCAAAACACTGATGTGATCCTGTCTTAAGATTATCAAGAGGGTCACAAATTCCAAGCTACTGGTATTGATAGAGTCTCCAAACAGGATCCTGATGGCTGATCTGGATTGGATCCACCCGCAGGACCAAATTATTTTTCATAGGGTGTATCACTCTCAAATAGTTGTATATTCTGGACCAATGATTTCATGAGGTCTTCTATGCTCAAACACACCAAAGCCTAATCTGGACATGCAGTGAAGTTGTCTAAATGAATTAGACTTTTGCCTGGATATCAGGAAACTCCAGATCTGCCATAAATGACAAAACCTTAACTTGGCCCCATATAGGTCATTACTTTTACCTCATATGGAGTCTATATGATGGAAGTAACTGTCCCTGAGCTTAATATGGACATACAGTGAATTTGTCTAAAGGATTTAGACTTTTGCCTGGGAATAAGGAAACTCCATATCTCCTGTAAATGACAAAACCTTAACTTGACCAAAAGTAGGTCAATATTTCTCAAATAAGAAGTATTGGATAGCCCAGAGGCTATATATCATTATTAGAACCTGACAATTAGACTTGGCACATAATTCAAGCCTGTACAACTGATCAAAGATGATTATTAGTATTTTGATCAGATCATTCTGATTTTTAGGCATAAAATTAAGTAGATAGGCACATTGAATTACAAGTTACTTGATCAGTTAAGTTGAACACAAGTGCATATACAGTTGGATAATATATTAGTCCGGTATGCAACACATTTAAATTTTTATATGCCTATTACAGATTGCACACTCCCAATATGTATTTATTACTCATGAATATTTTGTTGAGTGGGAGTGTTGTTATTATTAATTTATCACCTAAATATTTATGCTAACTTAGTCACATAGATTGTATTCTTTGATTGTCATTCTGTCCTGACCAAACTTCTTGTTAGGATCTATTTAGAATATTTTCACCAAATTATTAGGTACCCAATTATGATCTTTCTCAAAGTAGTCCAAAAGCCCCCAAACTTTGCACACATATTTTTGGGACCTTCCTTAGCAAACTATACATGTTTGTCTGCTCTACTTTATCAAAAGTCACAATACCATACTTTTGAGCAATAAATCTACAAGTGAATAGCATGTTAATCCTCTAATTCTCCACGTCACTTCCAATACTCCCCAGAATATTGCAACAAATGTTACACAATGGTGTATTCTTAGGAAGGTTCACTTTGAAGTTTATGTAATTCAATGCCATATATGGTAATTGCATGCCACATGTACTAGTCACCTGATTGACTGGCCCTATGCATATCACCATATGATGTTCTAGTCCATTGTTTAGTATACTTCTATCTTGGCACACTTACAGTGCCTCACTGCAGAACCTCATTAGTATTAGCCAATATCTCTTATCATCCATGTTGCGAAAAGTATATATAGTTCTATCCCCCCTTATGTATTCCTCAGTCTGATAAACTCAGGTCTTGAATAAACAGCCTTGCCTTGGAATATGCCTTGCCTTGTTGATCTACACCCAAGTCCTCTCCTGGTCCTACCTTGCCAAGCTCTACTCTCCTGTCTTTTGTTTATTCATAACATCCATTTCTGGATGAATTTTGTATGCTTTCCAATAGGGTACCACTACATGGCTGTCATATCAAAGTGCATATTATTATCTGCATTGGAGATAGCCCAGCCATCAGTAAGATAGCCAGCTTTTCAGGGCACACTGGACGGTATTGCTATCAAATGTGTGAGATACAGGGGATTTACTCCATAACTCACACACATTATTATTATCTAAGCGCCAAAAGTAAGAATACCATATTCCCCCAGAGAGAATGTACAGAAGTCAGCATGCAATTGCAGCAAAATTGGCAAGCTATAAGCCATTGGTTGGAATATAGAATCAGTTGGAAACTGGAGACACTTATGATAGAGTGTATCTGCTGGAGCAAAAGCATTCCACTTTGAGCAATGCATTCATTTTTCAATAATATCCCTATACTGATGACCAAGTTGTACATGGGGCATTTCAGCTGAATAGCCCTTTGAGATACCAGAGAAATTTGAAAGAATTGGCAAGATATTACAGCATATCTACTACCTAAAGTACTTCTCACAGACTGCAATCAACATTCATAAGCATATGCAGCAATAACAATGCCAGGACTGGATATAGTGGATATGTATTTACTCAAGTGGCCTTCTGAAGCCATTTCTACCAATAGTATGTTGGAAGTATTGGGGGTTTTATGTTGACATTGTAGTGATACTTATCCAGAAGCAGATTACCAATGCCAAATCAACACATCTACAGCTTTTATGCAAGAAGTTTGTGATAGGATTTGGGCAGCTATACTACAAGCATAAAGCTGAATGTGTAGATCTCTGCCACTATTGTATCCATGCTCTACTCAATCTTGCTTGGCATGTGGAAAATATTGGGCCTTGCTTCACCATTTGGGAGCTTCCTATGGAGTGGATGTGTGAGGATATAGGAAGATAAGTCAAGTTGCAGGTGCTACCATATTCAATCTCATCAAGAACATTACCTTCAAGTCTGTCATGGATGTGGTGAGTGGGCACATGGAGGACAGCCAGGAAGAGTTAGAAATTACTGAGGACAGATGTGCACATGGAGACACCTATGCCTATGGCATCAAGAAGCAAAGCAGCCCCAATGCATGGGTAATCAGTTGAATAATGCAAAGTTGAGTTGGGTGCAACAAGCAACAAATATTTACTAGGATAACCTTACCAAAGTATGCTGGTTTTCTCTTGGTCACAAGCCAGTCTCTACACCATTCAGTATGGAGCTCACACAAACAAGAGCCAGAGCACACCTACAATGGGAAATAGAATCCATCAGGGAGAAGTAATATATTGATTAAATACCAAGAAGCTCTTGGTGGATGTTCAAGAGGTATTTATGGCAAAAGTGGTGGGAACCAAGCATATGTTTGCAAGATGTATATGTTACCAGCAATACAAGGTATATGGCAACTTTGCAAGTATCACACTAAAAAGTTGTAAAGCTGCGGTGATAGAAGTGTGTCAACTGCGGCAGGTGTGTGCATATGTAGAGGTTAGTAAGCAGGAGGCTGTAGTATTTCTTATTCAAACTATATATGGAATACTCAAGGTAGTAGCAGGTAAGCAAACAAAGAGGGGTGATTCTACAATGGTAATATGAATGGTGCAAGTGGAGATAGAAAAAGAAAGTACCATTTGGTAAATTGTTATGGTAGCACTACACAGAACTAGCTGTAGGGTGCTGTACTGCCATTGTATTGTCAGCAAAGGTTTGCAATGAGGCTATCAGGACACCATCATGTTTCTTGCCATATAAGGCAGTTGGATGTATTGGCTGGTTAGGTCTACTCAGATAAATGTAGTGCGCACTAAGATGGTTAGAATGCCATTCAGTTCTTGTCAAAAGACCGCTTAAACACCATCAGGTTTTTAACTTTATTTGGCAGCAAAATCAGCAAAATGCCATCACAATCACAGCATAAGATTGTGTGGACGGTCAATAATTCCAAGCGTAAGCATCATGACAGACTCATTGCAGGATCCTGATGGCTAATCTGGACTGGATTCACCTGCAGGGCCAAATTATATTTCATAGGATTTCAAGAATAGCAGAAACTATCAAAGGTAGAAGAACAAGGGTGCCATGGCTAAATACCAGTGACTTTCTCAAGAGCTTGTCACAAGCAAGGCTGAAAGCTCCAAACAAGTGGCAAAGTAACATAGTGAAGAGTGGGCTAATCTTGAAGAGGCTGTTAGAAGTCTGGCATGGCATCACCTTAAGGACAGCATACCATGGGACAATTGGGAACTCAAGGCCAACCAGAATGTGCTTGACCTGCACCATGAGCATTATGCTGGATTCAAGTAAGCAAATGGATTTTGGGCCAGCATTGGTATGCCAAGAAAGTATCACAAGAATAGCAGAAACTATTAAAGGCAGATGAATAAGGGTGCCATAGCTAAATATCAGTGGCTTCCTCAAGAGCTTGTTGCAAGCAGGGCTGAAAGCTCCAAATAAGTGGCAAAGAAATGTCAGGTAGCCATAAGAGTGTCAGTAGGGGACAAGCAGGCAGAAATAGATGCATTAGTGCAGCATATGTCAAGGAGAAAATGTAGTTCAATAAAAGAAGCATTCAAACATAGCCGCAGTGAAAGTTCTGGCAGCAATAAGGGTAAAGGGAAAGGGAAAAAAGTCTACCCAAGCAAGAGACAGGGAAGCATGAGAAAAAAGCTGCATTTCTCACCAATTAATACCACTAGCCTGGAATGGGCTGAATCCTGTAATATCCAAGAAGAATCACCTAGAAGACAACAGCTGTTTTCTCAAGTGTTGGAGCTGTGTTTAACTGAGCTACACTCCAGTGAAGTAGATGAATTTGCAGAAAAAGTCAATTTGTCTGCCACAGCCTCCACATCCTCCATTGTAGACAAAGTGGAGATCCCTCTGACAGACAAAGCAACAACATTCAGAACTCTGAAGACCATCATAATACCTACAATGGAATATTGAGGCATTAACAGGCACAGCAGCAGATTGCAGCACCTCTTCCAAAGCAGTGGTTTAAGAAAACACACTTAAATAATGCAAGGATTTATTGCAAAGACTGGCAGATGAGGCACTAGACCTTGCAGTGCTTGCTGAAGACCAGGATGTATGGGAGCCAGTGAATGAATAATGGCATAAAGCCATAAGGTTCCTGCCAAAGTTATGGAAGAAGGGTGTTGTGGCAGAAATACTTTTTGAATGGTAGATTTTAATGGGGTTACTTGTTGTATGTGAGGTGGGGCTTAATGTTACTCCCATTAAAATAAACCAGATTTGGGGCCAGAATTACTAAGGTCTCCAAGTTGTGATCTAAGCAACTAAGTTCATGCAGTATTTTAATAGTAGACCTATGCAATTCTTCATCTAGTCACATCAGTAGAAAGCATAACATCTCAATATATTTCATATACTTGATAACATGCCAGATGAGGCTTCAACTGAACAAGTCAGCCAAGCATATCATGTATATCAGTTCCAATGTTTCCTTGTCACCTCAAGATTTACAGAAAGCATCAGGTTGCCAATGATTTAAGTGTGCACCTACCCAGCCAGGGAGCTAACGCCCAATCATGTATTCCACCCCCACCCCTTTCCACGAGATAATGCAAGGACCGTTCCTTGATGGTATATAAACTGGTTTATTGAGGAGGACTCCAAAAGGAAATGGTCACAAATATTTAGGGAGCTCCTCAGAGACAAATTTCAGGCAGGCCTCCTTGGTAGCTGTCGGATGGTCAAGCTGCCAGATCATGACATGCTCCAGCAACATCTTGACTTGAGGTCCCGGCCTTAGTTGGAGGATCTTTGCCACCTCCTTGCCCTACAAAATGAATCCCCCAATGTTACAACACTACGTTTCCGGAGGTTCGAGTAAATCACCTACATCCACCAGGTACTTCCATTGGTAGCACTCCTCCAATTGAAGTTCAGATATCAACTTCAGGGCTGCCTGGTACTTGGCCAGGATGGGGGTGATCTCATCCGCTACATACCCAACTCAAGGTTAGCCATGGGTGATAAGCAAGATTGGGCACACGGGATTACCAATGCTGCCGGAGCAAATGTTACTGTGGTACGGCAGCAACTCTCGCGTCAAAGCCAGCACAAAAGTCGCGCGCCATTTCGGGCCCAGAGTTCTCACCAGCATTCCTATGATCACCGGAAGTGAAGGTCAGGGTCGCTCGGTGACGAGAAAGAATGAGCCAAACACTCTACCTAATGCCGAACGAGTCCATGTGCTCTGGGGTGAGTTCAATACATTGCTCACCGAGTCCGAGGTGTTCACAAACTTGGTGACACAATCGATGTCATGATTTTTCAGCTAGAAATGGCGAGGTGTTGAGCACTAGCGCCAAATGGAATAGCGCCCAGGAGTTGGTTACCTTGATACTATCTCGCACAATCCACTGCACTACTGGTACAATCCTGGTCTTCTTCTCCACAATCGTCATTCCCTTGAAGGGAGATAGGGCGGCTGCCAAAAACAGGCACTTCCGATCCTCGACATCAATTTTGAGGGGTTCGGTTAAGCTTTGGCGCAAAACCCTGAATCCAACGATAGGTCAGGTTTGTGCTATCGACGGGACTGGTCTATTATGAACTTACCAATCCAGGGTTTCCGATAGTTGAATGCCTTGCGCGGAGCCAGGGATTTCGGAGGTGTCGATGGTGGAGGGAGCTTGGAAAATGATGTGGTACAAACCAAGCGAATGGATCAATGAAAGCGATTGATAGGGATGGGGACCTAACGTGCTGCGCGATCAGTATACAGCCCAGTGGCACGGCGGGATGTCGAGCATACCTAGTAGCATTTTCTCCAACTCCATCCCGAATCTCTCCCGACTGACCTTGTGTGCAAACTCATGCTGGAGAGGGAAATGTCAATCCTTGTATGGCAATCACCCGAAGAATCACGTGGCTTCTACCTTGATGTCCTCATTTTGTATGGTCTCCACTATCTCTTTGCTCAGCTTGTACTGGAATCTACTGGCAAATCGAATACATCGCATGATTCTCAAGGGATCATCTCGGAACGATTTCATTGTAGGAATAGGTGTACGGATCACCTTCTCGCTGAGATCAGTAAGGCCCTGGGTATGAGATGTCAGCTGTGTGCCGGGTATTCGGAACGAACCAGAAGTCTACCATTTGCGTATAGTCTTCCACCTGTCGGTTGTGTATGTTGAAAAACAGGGCGTTGATTGTGATATCTCTGCGATAGGAATCTTGCTCGGGGGTTCCGAAAGTCTATAGGTGACGAGCGAGTGATACACATTAATCGCGGGTTCCGGTTAAACGATATACAGAAGCATACAATCTGGACGGGGATACGAGAGTCCGCATCATAAACCTCGTTACGTAAATTGACAAAATCCAACTCGGTGTCGAACAGTTTGGTGGTACAGGTTTCGAGATGTTGGGATTGCTTTGGGTTGCTTTCGATTTTGGCGAGTTGTGATTGAGGGACTCCCTTTGAAAGCAGGTAGGTATTCAAGTGCTTGGCAAACTGATGCCCTGTCATAGTATCGACTGCGACATCAATGTCGTTACACTCCAGCCCTAGCAACTATAACGCGGGTTAGCCAGCCTTCCCTGTGCTCGACGAACTGGGCATTGGCTCACCTTGTCTCTCACCCAACCACCAGTAATACGAAGCTCTATGGGCGGCAAATCCTCCCTTGTATTTTTAAGATGCACCGTCACCTCATGCAACAGGTCGCAGATGTTCTTTTCAACCTTGTTCAGTGGTATAGTCATATTATGGGTTTGGCTCGAAAAGTGAAAACGTTCCCTCTGGAAAAAGAGTGTCTGGCTTCTGCGGAAGGAGGATTTATTCAACAAAGATGTACGGGGGAACTGTGAGGGTTTGAGGTAGCCAAGTCTAAACATGCCTTTTTTGAGGGCTCTAGAGAAGAACTGCTTGAGCAGCCAAAAAAAGCAGGAATTTTTTGCTCACTTAACTACACTAGGTTAAGAACGCATTTAACGTGAGTCCCATTTATACAATTAACACTGGGCTGCTCGAATTTCCTGCTCAATCTTAGTTGCATATATGGAGGCTTAAAATTGAAAAAATTCACCTCCGTTTCACTCAGCGGGAACTTGAATATGCTCCGGTCAACTTGTTTGCGTCACAGCAACCGTTTCGTACACAGGAGGTGGGCCTCAACACAGGCCAAGCCTGCGCTTTATGCAGGGAAAACTCGTTCCTGGGAAGCTATTGTAGGTCTTGAGGTTCATGCGCAGATTAATTCGTATAGCAAACTATTTTCGGGTATGCAAGCTGGCATTAGAGCCTTTCTTTCCCTTCCTCATAACGCGGCCCTTCTCTGACACGTTTGGAAACAGTCACTCCGACCTCTTTCAACGAGCCTGTGAATACCAAATACTCGGCCTTCGACGCTGCGTTTCCCGGAACTTTGCCAGTGAGTAGCTATTCTATTCACGAGAACCGACTCAAGGCTAACTTGCGCTTTATCTAAAATAGTGGGTTAACGAGGAATGTGTTTCGTTGGCGGTAAAGACGGTGTTAGCACTGTCAGGACAAGTCCAGAAACTATCTTCATTTGAGCGGAAACATTATTTCTATCCGGATATCCCTGCCGGATATCAGATTACTCAACACTCGAGTATGTATAGGTGGCACTGTAGCAGCCGACTGGCTCTCATCGAATATCTCTGTTACTAGATCCTATTGGACTTGGTGGGTGCATAGAGTTGGGTGATTTAGATGGACTTCCATATCCACTGAAGATTCGGCTGGAGCAAGTTCAATTAGAACAGGTGAGGAGTCGTTCACTTAGAATGGTTCACTTGATCGCTCGAGTTACTGAACTTCCCGAAGGATACCGGAAAGAGTACTCACGATATACAACCCGGTGCCTCACTTATCGATCTCAACCGTGCAGGTACGGGCCTAATGGAGATTGTCACTTTACCGGATATGAGGTTGGCAGAATTGACTTGTTCATGACAAGCCTGTGCTAAATCGCTAGCAAAACAGATCCTCTTTGGAAGCTGGTCTAATGGTTCGAAAGCTACAAGCATTACTCCGTGCGGTCGGCTCGTCCGACGGTAATATGGAGGAGGTATTCCGTCTAGTAGAGCATCTTTTATTCCGATCCATGTGTATTTACGAACAGAATGCATAGGGGTCAATGCGTTGCGATGTTAACGTCTCCATCCATGAACCTGGCACCCCATATGGAACCAGATGTGAACTCAAGAACCTTGGGAGTGTCAAGGTTTTGATGTCAGCCATTGGTAATGGATCCATCGCACAGGTTGATGAAGAAGTCATTCTCACAAGGTTGTTTTTGTAACAGATGCTGAGGTACAGCGCCAGATTGAAGTGTTGGAATCGGGCGGGCAGATCCTGCAGGAAACCCGAGGATATGATGCAGTTCAAAATCAGACGTTCAAGCTGAGAAGCAAGGAGACAGCACCTGACTATAGGTACCGCCGAATTCCAGTCATCTCTTAGGGGACTGTTGGCTCAAGCATTCTTTCCACAGATACATGCCAGAACCAGACTTGCCTATTATCAGATTGACGGATCAATACATCGAAGAGGCTCTGCAACATATGCCGGAGCTTCCTGATACCCGTCGAGCCCGACTAATCGACACATACAAGCTATCCCTGGAGAGCTGCAATACACTGATGGCCGAGCCAGGAATTGTGGAATATTTTGAGGAGGTAGATTTAGCCCGAAATGGATTGGTATGCGTGACTCAGTTCTAACTGCTCAATCTGGCTAGATATGTAAAGAGCACGATCCACACAAAACCCTTAGCTGGTATGATTGCTATCTACGCTCTACATCGCAAACTCGCTATTCACATGAGCACTCTAGGATCACTTCCGAGCTATTCGGACTTTTATCTTTCAAGGGGATCTCTTTCGGCGAGAATCCAGTGAGCCATGGACAGCTAGGCTCCATCATTGGTGGCATTGAAAAAGGCCTAATCTCAGGTAAATCCATTGAATTGCGCTTGATTGGGTATGGCACTTAACACCAGCCACAGGCAAAATCGGGAAATCCGTATTGAATGTGATGATGGAAGGCGATTCCCGAAACGCTTTGGAGATCGCCAAAGCCAAGGGATGGCAGCAGATCGACGACGAGAGCGCGTTGGAGAAACTCTGCCTCGATTTGATCCAAAGTAACCCCGGAGAGCTGCAGAAAGTCCAGCAAGGCAACAAAAGAGTTTTCGGCTGGTTCGTGGGACAAATCATGAAGGAAACCAAAGGAAAGGCCAACCCCGCACTTGTAAATTCCATCCTGAAAAGACATCTGGGCCTGTAGAGGACTGGACCTGTAAACCCTCCCCTCCCCTCCCCTCCTCTCCGCACACACAGAAGTCCGCCCAAGAGTAGATGGACCCGGTGACACAATAAATTTTTTCATATTCGTAGCAGCTTATGTGTTGATGGTTTCCCAAATCTCCTCTGATTTCAATCAATGGCGAACGTGACTGATAATCGCTCAAGTGATTACGAAGATAATCTTGGGAGATTGAGAAAATATCCCGTAATAGATGATCGAACAACGTGCCACCAGAGAGCTTTAAAGGGAAGAGGTGTAAGTGTGCGGAATATGTCGGGGAAAAATCAATCAACTGCGTGGTTTGGATACTGTATCTCCAAAGTGGCTTTTCATCTAATCAATATGTGAAGAGTCTCGAAGGATTAACTGATCTGGTTGAATATCTGGTGTGACAGTGATAGCAGTGACTGGGGCACCAGGAGTTGCTATTAAACTGCCATGCGATGCACGACATCCTTCACACTGATTCAAGCTCATCCGTTTACAGTAGTATCTTCAACATGTCCCTTCGTGTGTTCTCCTCCTCTCTCCTTCGCAACTACACCACCTCCCTCAGAGCCTCTGTTAACAGAGCCGCCTACTACTCTACCATCAAGAAGTACACTGAGGACCACGAGTGGGTTTCCGTTACCGATGGTGTTGGTACCGTCGGTATCACCGACTACGCGCAAAAGGCTCTCGGTGATGTCGTTTTCGTAGAAATCCCCGAAACCGGAGCTACCGTCGAGACCATGGCCCAAATCGGTGCTGTCGAATCAGTCAAGGCTGCCTCTGACATCTTCGCTCCCCTTGCCGGAGAGATCGTCGAATCCAACAGCGCCTTGGAAAGCGAGCCCAGCCTTATCAACTCCTCCCCCGAGGAGAACGGATGGCTCTGCAAGATCAAGCTTGCCGATGTCTCCCAAATTGATACCTTGATGGATGAGGAAGCCTACAAGGCCCACTGCGAACATTAGATTACCAAGTAATATTTTGGTTGATTTCGATCACCCACCATGCATCTCTCAATAAATCTAGTCATTCCCTAGCCACACCTGGATATTTTCTGGTCAATTCGATTTATTACAAAGGGAAGCAGCAGTAGTGAAGGGAAGCAGCAGTAGTGTGTTGTGGATGGCATTTGGGCAAAGATATGATGGTGGGGGTGGATGGTTACATAACGGGTACGATACAATTCAAGTATATTCATAGGCATTGAGGACCTTGGTTCGATTAACAAAGTTACACAAGACAAGACGGTAGGCGTTCAAATGGGGCATGCTCGTCTACAGACTACCCAGTGTCTTCAGCAGACTGGTGACATCGCGAACCCCGTCGACGTAGTATTTGGCATCGGTTTGTTTCTTGCCAACAGTTGCTGTGATCACATCCACGCTCATCTCGTTCAGCACGTTAAATATAACCTCGTCTGTTTTCCCGTCGCCGATACAGAAAATGAAGTCTGTTTCGCTGGGATTCAAGTCTCTGATGATGGCCTTGACTGCGGTGGCCTTATCAACCGACGATGGTCGAAGCTCCAGTGTCTTGCTGCCCAGAACAATGGCCAACGCCATATGGCTTAGCAACTTCTCAAGGTTGATCTGTAGCTCGCTAGCCTGCCAGCTACCGAACTCGGGGTCAGCATTTCTGTAGTGCCATGTAAGGTTGATCTCCTTCTCCTCTATGAACGACCCCGGGGTTCTTTCGGTATAATGCTGGAAAAGTGGGCGAATGGTATCTCGCCAAGTGGGGTCCACTTGCTCCACCAAACGGAACCACCCATTGGTCTCGGGCTTGACGTATTTACCTTTTTCGACCTCACCGGTCTGATTAGGATCGAAGTCTTTCATGGATGCAGGATGCTTGTAGAAGCAACCGTGCTCAGCAGAGAGCCCCACGCCGGTATCATGGAACCACGTGTCCAGATGGTCACGAGCGCGACCGGAGAGGATATATACGTATGTATCTGGCTTGGATGCCAGGTCCTTCAAGCCTCTGATAACCTCGGGAGATGGTTTGGCGAACTCCGGAAGTCGATGTGTAGCTGTCAACGTACCATCATAATCCAAAAGAATCAACTTCTTCTTCTGTGATTTCTTGAAATGAGAAATAACGTACTGGCTGCTAAGCTTGGGAAGTGATTGATGATGGTCGAACTCTTCACTGATCCTCCTCAACTCATTCACGTAGCTCAGGCCCCAGTAGGCGGCAGTGTACTTGGTCACGTAGCGATATAGTTTCTGGTGGTTGGACTTACGAAGACTTTCAGGCATGGTCACAGCGTCATACATGGCTTGGGCTAGCTCCTCAGTGTTCCATGGATTCACTATGATTGAGCCATTGAGGGATTGCGCTGCACCAGCAAACTCACTCAGAACCAGCACACCGTTCTTCTCTTGCTGGCAAGAGATATACTCGTACGACACCAAGTTCATTCCATCTCGAGTGGAGGAAACTATGCAGGCATCGGCAATGGAGTACAACGACACAAGCTCATCAAAAGTAACCGACTTGTGCAAGAAATGTATAGGGGTGTACTCCACGGTGCCAAACTTTCCGTTGATCCGACCGACCAGTTCGTTCACTGTGCTTTGTAGCATCTGATATTCCTCGACGTCACCACGTGATGGGACCGCCACCTGGACCAAAACCACCTTTCCAATGAACTCCGGGTGGTTGTTTAGGAATACCTCCAATGCATGCATCTTCTGTGGAACACCTTTGATGTAATCTAGTCTATCAACACCGACAAGAATCTTCACCCCCTCGAACTTTTGTTTCAAGAATGAGATTCTATCCTGGATCTTTTGCATCTTAAGCCCTTCCGTGAATTTCTCCGGGTCGATTCCAATGGGAAACGTGCCCACATGAACAAGCTTCCCCTCATACTCCACTCCGTTTGGCACAGTGGATAAGCCTAGAATGCGCGTGCATGATGAGAGGAAGTGGCGTGCATAATCGTAGGTGTGGAAACCGAGCAAGTCTGCGCTGAGGACACCCAGAAGTATTTCCTTTCGGACAGGAAGGATTCTGTAGTTTGTGGATTAATCATGGGGCCGTAACATCTGAAGGATCACCGTTAGCACTAACCTGTATATCTCGCTACTGGGGAATGGGGTGTGCAGAAACCATCCGATATTCACGTTGTTTTTCCCCTGGATCTTCTCCCTCAGCATCTGTGGCAAGAGCATAAGATGGTAGTCCTGCACCCAAACTAGGTCGTTGTCGTTCACAATCTCGTTGATAGCATCTGCAAAGCAGGCATTGGCAGTTTGGTACGCCTCCCAGTCCTCCTCGTCGAAGGATATCTCTCCGGGATGATAATGGAATAGAGGCCAGAGAATACTACATGATTGGAAAGCAGATAAGCCCTCTGACCATATAGCCAAACAAACTTTCTCCGCGAGCCTACCTATTTGAGAAACCGTTGTAATGTCTATCCGCAGTCTCGTCATCCAAAAAGACTGGTAGACAAGAATGCTCTTCTAGAAGCTTCTGGCGTACCTCCTCGCGCTCTTCCTTGGGGATGTCGATACCTAAGGTTTTCGGGAGAGACGATTAGTTATCTAGATTGGATCAGCTGAGAAGGTACTCCTGGAAGAGGGATACAACATACCGGGCCAACCAATCCAAGTAAAGGTCATCATTTTTTTAAGTCCGCTAAGGGCGGAAACCAAGCCACCAGAACTCATTTTGAATTGATATCCATCCTCGTTCTTAGAAATGGTGACAGGTAAGCGGTTCGACACCACCAGCAAACGTAGGTTAGAGTCGCCTTTGGTAGGGGAGGAGGGTTCGGAGGGCATGTTGTATGTATGCGGTTGAAGGGAAAGAATCGATATGCGGAGATTAAATGATCGTACCCGCCATTCAACGATGACGTCAAAGGAGAAGTGAAGTGCAGGATAGGTCAAGAAAAAAGAAAATATCGAGACTTCATCACGGATGACGTGAATTGATGAATGCGATTGACGTATTCATGAACAATGCCTGGAAATGGTATAAATTAATTTTCCACCCGACTCAAGGCTGGATAACATGAGCAGGGTGATGGCCTTCGAGGTGTAAATTTTCCATGAAATCCAGGTGCAGCCTAGAGCGGATACGGGTATACCAGAAAAACCACCCATCTTGCTATTTGGAAACACTGTCTGTCCGAACAAACCTGGAGCATGTGAAACGTTCATTTATTATACGCCAGCTCGAAGGCATACAGACGCTACAGCAACATCTAGTGACCTGTATGTAGCATGTCAACTAGAACAGCGCCCTTCATGCATAATGATTGATATATACCAAACGGGCAGTCTAGAAGTATGACTCAATCAGAGGAATACTGCATAAGCTAAACAGCCAAGCTATTTACGCAAGCCATTTACGCAAGCTATTTACGCAACCAATACAGGCTAATGATAAGTTGGTTAATCAGCAGTCCTCAATGATGGGAACCAATGCGGGTATTTTTAGTACAGCACGCACACAGTATCGTGATCCAAATAAGCTACAAATGTTGTATGGTAATTTAGCCGAGATGTTTCAAGCACTCACTGCATGAGACAATCTATAAGCAGGATATTGGGAATTACAAATCGCATGAGTCATAATCAATTGGAATGATTAGCAGCACAGGGAATATTTGGTAAAAACCACGGATCTCCAATGGCGGCAGCTTCTGTACTTGGTTTCCATTGAGCCACCTGCTGAGCCACTTACATTCATTGGCAAGTCATTATTTGACGTATGGTGTAGCATGAAACTGTGCGAGCTCAGGTGGATGGAATGAGAAAACAAGTTCGGTGGGTACCTTGCTAAACTAGGCTAATTCGGATGCGACTAATTTGGTGGCATCAGAGCAACTCATTTGCGCAAGAGCTAGGAGAGTTCCAAATCGCGTAAAACCTAAAAATATAGAATTCCTCTGGAGCAAATGGAATATCCACGTCTTTTGCCAATTGTTGGGGGGTCAGGAGAATGGAATCAATCAAATCCACAGTCCAATCGGGGCCTGCTCATGATGGGTTCTGTTTCAGATGGGTATATTATGTCTACTATAATAGAGATTGATTTATTTTCCCACAAACAAGAACCCAGTGGTATATAAACGGATGGTACATCTTTTGACATGTCACTTGCACCACAAGTTGTTCTAAATTATTTGGAATTTTATTCAGACTTGCCTCTTGCATTTGTTCCTTCACACGCAATCGGTCACATTGAGTTCTAGACTTCTCGTACTCCACCATGTCGTTATCTCTCAAGTCACAACAGACGTTAAGTCGTTTCCTCCGCCCTGGACTCTCTAAACAGGTCCGTTATGCCAGTGTTCTCAGCACATCCAGTGTCCCACGCGCCCTCGACACCACCCAGTTAACCACAGATACCCTTCCGCCACAACTTCGCGCCTTCACAAGAGCACCGCCCGCAACCAAGGCGGAGCCTTCACAAGCAGCCAAGCAGCTGAAACAAGCCGCCGCCAAGGCCCAAAACGTATCCAAAGCAAAGAACGCCCTGAACCAGATCGAGGAAGTGCTATTCACCTCCCAGGAGATGCTGAAAACACTGAAAGCTCAAGTAGAGCGCAAAGAGCTGGAGCATCAACTACTTGCAAAGCAGGTGCAGGAGTTGCGCGAGGAAAACCAAGCAACCCGCAGATGTCTAGAAAAGCTACTTTGTAAATTAGAATCCATCGATACCACCAACTCACAGCAACAGGCCTTCGCAACAGCCAGGCCGAAATGCAAGAGTGAGAAACCATAGATGCAAGCTCCTCTATAGACACACTTCTCAAACCCTACTCTGCACGTCATGTATATTTGGTATAACTTTGACTTTCATCTATCGTACTTCCCTTACTTGTTTGGACCTTTTCCAAAAATGATCACCTGATATAATATCCTAGAATATAAATAGTTTCATTAATCCAGCCATTGGATCAACTAATTAAACACAGCATGGTTTATCTAGCTCTCCATGTGCACATGAATACTTGGACGACCGATTGAAATCTATTGGTTTATTATGAGGATGCGAAGTAATAGGCCAGCTTAATGTTAGGGGAAGTGGTTAGAGGGGAATATCCCAGTCTATTTGAAACTTCTCCAAATCTGGATCTTGGAAGGTGTCCAGATAGACTGGTCGAACTTCCCCTTGGTAATTTGGACAGCCACTCAGCTTCCTCTGCTCAGCCATATATTCGCAGGAAAAGTCGTAGGCATCGGTAAGGTTGAAGGCCTTGAAACCACCACCGTCGATGCTGGACCAGCGCTTTAGACACACGGTTTGACTGAGCTCTGGGAATTGAATGCTCACCGAGCGGCAAACCCCCACCATACACAAGGCATACTCTATTTCGCAGGACAGCTTGGTGTGATCGCATGTTCTTATACAACGGTCGCGATAGGTGCAGCAAACACCTATATTGCTTCTGGGATATCTATTTGCTAGTCGCTGGCAACCAAGTTCCTGCGTAGGCTTGCTAACTGAGGGGCAAATCAGGGGCGGTACCTCGGACTCTTTGGACACAACCAGGAGAGCGCTGAGCAACAATCCGGTAAGAACAGAGAATCTATACATGGTGGGAACAAGGAGAAGAGCTACTGTCAACCTCATCCATCACAATACTCACTGCTTTTATGAGTACAATAGCAATCGTGTCTGCCACAGGATGATACATGTTTGATAGTGATGTCTGCAAAGAGAAACAGTAGCCTCTTAAGCCCTGACCAAGATCCGTATGGAATGGTGAAACGGCCAGATGATTGTGGGGGAATGTAAAACTCCAAGGTGGTTTCATGTGAAAGAGATGTTCGTGTACCGAAGGTTAATTTACTAAACGTGGATGATTAGCTAACGGATTATAAATAAGCAGGTCTTATATTTACATCACCGCTCTCGGCAATACCCCGTCCAATCTGCATAGCCATGCGAAAATCATCGCAATAATCATCATCGCCTTAAACATCGGAATGTCGGGGCGATGATCCTGCGGAGATGGTACAAATTAACCATGGCCGGTGTGATATTTCCGACAATAACAGGCCAAATGGTTCTTCGGGAAAACATCGGACTTTCCCTAGCACCTACGAGTGTATTCAAGTCAGCTAAGCGACATGACCGAGCCCACTCTGCTCTACAGAACGAATAGTCAATCTCTTCGCAGGCATTCAGCGCCCTTGATCAAACGATATTTTCGCACTTGTTATTTAATTTATACCTATATCGTATGACGGATCTCCAAAAGGAACGGGAAATCGGGAACAGTATATAAATGTCAATATAAAGAGCTAAAATCGATCAACCTATTTTCGATGCTATTTTAAATTTTCTGGTTATCGCTGTAACATAATTCCTTCCAATCTTCCATTTCGGTCCGAACTTAAATCCCTATTAATCTGGTCCACCACTTCTTCGCCTTGAAACCCTTGACTTCACACATCGTATGCTGGCCCCACAACATAGGGAAGACGATACGTCTTCTTTGGCCTCGACACAAATTTCCTCCACAAGCGGGGTGGATCGGATTCCCCCCGCCTCCCAACCCACCTTCCGCACCCAGCATTTCAACAACAGTAGTAGTAGTGTGGTGGCTGCACCGCAGCTCGTAAGACGAGACACCAACGAAGTTCGCTACGAGGTCGTATTCAACGAGCCCGAGGTCGACCTAAGAGAGAAATACCACTACACCACGAACTACATCAGAACAACAAAATATACCATACTGACGTTTCTACCGAAGAACTTGTTCTATCAAGTAAGTGTCACCCCATACCGACCACCTACTCGACCCCACGGGGCCCAAATGTTGCTAACTACTTCCCTATTGCTCCACTCAAACCTAGTTCCGACGCTTTTATAATCTCTATTTCCTGCTTGGGACCATATTTGTTGCCATAGAGCCATCCCTGGAGCCGATCACCCAGATTCTACCCTTACTGTTTGTACTCACTGTCACCGCCCTGAAAGACGCACTCGAGGATTTTGTACGTAGCGGACAGCGGCTGCCTTTTGCGACCGGGCCAACTAACTGACTTTGCATCGATTCCAGAAACGGTACAAGCAGGACAAGCAAGCCAACAACCAGATCTACAAGAAAGCAAGCAACCAGAGTCTGGAAGACGTCGTCTGTAAAAACATCGTACCAGGGGATGTGGTGAGTGTGCATTTCGGGTGATGTGTAGTGAAATCGTTGTTGAATCGAATCGAAAATTCCAGCTGAAGATTTTCAAAAACGAGAAGATCCCAGCCGATTTGATGATCCTGAGCACCAGCACCGAGGACGACACCTGCTTTGTCGAGACTGTGGAGCTGGATGGGGAAACCAACCTCAAGCGCAAATTAGCAGTGCCGTTCACACATGAATCAGATACTCCAGAAGTAAGCTTGTTATCGCCACCTTGGCAACTCGACCGCATCTAAATGTTTCTCGGAAATAGAAAATCGCCCGGATCCATGGGCGTGTTCAATGCGAAGAACCCAACGAGAGGTTGACGTCGTTCGACGGACGAGCCATTCTTCATGACCAGAGTGAAGACAGCGTGGAGCCACTTGTATTGGACAACATGCTGCTGCGTGGTACCATACTGAAGAATACCGAATACGTCTACGGTGTCGCAGTCTACGTCGGTTCAGACACCAAGATATTCCGGTAGGACCTGATGCGTCTCGTAGGCGGAGGGCACGACTAACCGCACTTCCACTTTAGGAATCTCAAGAACTCCAAGTTGAAATTCTCCACCATGGAGAGGAAATTAAACCGGATGTTGCTGGGGATCTTTGTGTTCAATTTGTTTTTGTTGATATCCAGCATCTGCTTCGAATACATACCTTCGGTAAGAACACAGATTGCCTCCATGGTGCACCCATGCTTACGAATCTTCCCAGAGCGCACAAGAGAACTACTCTTTCCCGAACGCATGGTATCTAGTGACCCCCTACGAGAAGTCAACCAAGGCAAAGGTAGATCCCATTTCGCCTCGGTATGGAAGTCCCCTCACTAATCCCAACTCACCCACCCAATAGAGCGTAGTGGCGGATTTCATGACGTTCTTTGTAATCTATACATATGTGATCCCCATTTCTGTTTTTGTCACTGTGGAGATTGTCCGAGTGGTACAGATCATATTTATGAACTGGGATGATCAGATGAGGGCGCCCAATGGGGATCGTATGAAACCGCAGAGCTCCAACCTGAATGAGGATCTTGGCGTGGTGGAATACATCTTTTCGGATAAGACCGGGACGCTCACACAGAACATAATGAAGCTGTCACATTGGTGTATTGGGAAGAGGCTGATCAGCGAGCTCAAGAATCCCGGCTCGCTGTTGAAGCGCATGTCCAGCCTGGAGAGCTCGTCACGGTCCACTCAGGACTTGACCCACACGTACTGTCGCGCACTAGTCCTGTGCCACGAGGTCATGACGGTGGATGACGAGAAAACAGGGGAGGTGAGCTATGAGTCCCCATCCCCTGACGAAATAGCCATTGTTTCTGCGCTGAAGGAAAACAAGATCGAGCTGTTGTCGAGAAGCAAAGACAGCATGTCTATCTCATATCTTGGAAGGGAGATGCATTTCCCGATTTTAAATGTGCTGGAGTTCAACTCGGACAGAAAGCGTATGTCGGTCATCGTGGAGACTGAGGACGGAATAGAGTTGTACTGCAAGGGAGCTGACAATATCATTCTTAGCAGACTCCAAGAGGGCCAGTCCGTGGATGAGGCCACCTCTGTCTTGGATCATTTCTCCGACAGCGGTCTTCGTACTTTGATGGTCGCTTGGAGAAAGCTTACAAGAGAGGAGTACGAGACCTTCAAAACCGAATACGAGTATGCAGAGCGGGCCCTTTCGGATCGGCCCAAGAAGCTTGCTCAAGCTTGCGATATGGTCGAAAGAGACCTGCTGTTGCTAGGATGCACTGCTATCGAGGACAAACTCCAGGATAAGGTGCCCGAGACCATAGAGTATCTGTTAAAGTGCGATATCAAGATATGGCTGTTGACCGGAGACAAGCAGGAGACCGCCATCAAAATCGGGAAGTCGTCCAGACTGCTCTCGGCGGACATGGAGGTGATGATTTTGAATGGCCGTTCCGAGGTCGACTGCGAGAAGAAGATGGCGAAGATCGAGAACTTCCTCGAAAACCAGGAGATAGGAGTCAACGCGCTTGTGGTCAACGGTGAGGCCTTGGTCTACGTCCTTGGCCAAGATGCGCTGATCGACAAGTTCCTGAAGATTGCCGAGAAATGCCATTCGGTAATCTGCTGCAGAGTCACCCCGTTGCAAAAGTCGCTGGTGGTAAGAATGGTGAAGAAACGACTCCAGAAAGTCACCCTGGCCATTGGTGATGGCGCCAATGACGTGAGCATGATCCAAGAGGCCCACGTAGGAATAGGGATCAAAGGAATGGAGGGGGCGCAGGCGGTTCGCGCCAGTGACTACTCTTTCAATGAGTTCAAGTCACTGGGAAGACTGCTATCTGTCCATGGACGATTCTCGCATCTGAGGATCGCCGAGATGATCTACTATTCTTTCTACAAGAGCATCGCCCTTATCACCGTTCAATACTGGTTTGGTATTCAAAGCGCCTGGTCCGGTCAATCCATCTATATAGACGTCTTCTTGACTCTGTGGAATGTCATCTTCACGTGCATCCCGCCAATCGCCGCGGGCATCTTTGACAAGGACGTCGCTGAGGATAAGATTGCCCAGTATCCGCGTCTCTACAAGGAGGTCAAGGGCGGGATTTACTGGAACACCAAGCTGTGGTTTTACTGGGGCTTTTCTTCGCTGTGGCACTCTGCTGCAGTGTACATCATCATCTCGTTCATCCAGCAGTACGGAAGCTTCTACGGGGATGGCCAGACGATGGACCTCCGAATGCAAGCCTTCTTGGCAGATACCATGATTCTGATTGTGGTGTACGTGAAGTTTTTCTTGATGGTCCGCTACTGGGTTTGGCCAACGTACGTGACTCTACTCCTAAGCCTGATCGTGTACATTCTCTTCTTCTACATCGGAGAGTTCATCGGCTTTCTGGATAAAGGGGTCTTTGTGGCCATGCATAGGATGCCCGATTACTATCTGGCTGTCCTCTTGGGAAGCGTACTGGCACTTCTACCCGATTTTGTGATAGACTACATCATCCGTACGTTCTGGCCAAAGGATGTCCATATCATCCAGGAGGAAAGCATCGCTTATCCTCATCTTAATCCACCCTCCATCTCCGAATCAGAGGATACAACCTCCTCGCAGCCACAAATGACACAGACCAACCATCGAACCTCGTTGCTGACCATCTAGGCATCCCTCCAACTTCGCATTTTAATACAATCCTTGCAAACGTGTATATTGCTTAATCCACCTGTCAAATACATCATAGACATGATCCGTTTTGTTGATTTATTAAAATAAACCACTACTTAGGGCATCTGACCATTGGCAAATCTAAGGCGTAAATAAACATTCGGTCAAGGTTCACTTCCAACGGGTACCAGCACGTCTTTGAACGCGAGTGTGATCAGAAAGTTCCCTTCGCTGATGAGGGTCTGCATGGGCGGGGGATCAGAACATCTCGTTTTGGATATCCTCCGGTGGAATGTCCCGTATTTGGTCGCTTGGAATGATGGATCGGAAGAACGTCATGACCGCAACCTTCAGGACCCCCAAGGAGTCATGTGGTAGTTCCGGCTGTGGAGCCTCCTGCTGTGGGGCCGGGGCTTCTTGCTGGGGTTGGGGCTGAGGCTGGGGCTGTGGTTGCGGTGGCTGTTGGGTTGGGTTTTGCTGCGGTGGCTGTGCAAGGTTCGGATGGTTTGGAGGAAAGAGGTCGTGAGGGTTTCTGGGGTTTAACTGGTTGATTTGAACACGGACTACGCGAAGTCTACCCGTTTGATATCTATCGATTGCTCCTGGTTAGTACTCTTTACCTGGGTGAGCATGCAACCAACTAGAGATGCTTACAAATAGACCACCATGCAAACCAACGAGATGAGGATCATTCTTTCAAAGCTAGCACCTTGGCCGAATAGGTACGCGAAGAACACCAACCTAAAGACCAACCATATCGAATGGGCTACTTGCCGATTACGTTGTGCACCATTGATCTCGGCAGGGATCGGATTAGGCGGGGCCTGTGCCATAAGAGGCTCGGCAGCCTCCAGAGGATTGACAATACCAGTACCATAATTCATCGGATTTGCAGCGTTCGAGGCAGGGTGATTCGGCACTTGCATTAGGTAGGGCAGGCCGCTAAAGTTCTCTTAGTACTACGCAACCGAAGTAGCATACGACAATACTTACTTGATCAAAACATATTGATACTGGAACGGTAGTCCCATGGGTGTGATCATATGAGGGGGAATGGCGGGATTTTGAGGCAAGGGGCTGTAAGTAGGACTGCTGTTGGCGGGCGGGGCTTGATAGAAGGAGTTTTCGAACGATTCATCGAATTGTGACTGGAAGCGGTAGCGGAGAAAAGGGTTGGTGGAGTTGCTTTCGCGACTGCTGGAAGACTGACCAGAGTAGGGGGCGGCTTGTGGTTGAGGTTCGGAGTTGAGACCAGATTTCACCACCAAGTGAAATATTTGAGGGACAGAGGGATCAACCTATACAAACAGGTCACTAGACGTACCAAATAGACCGAACCCCAGCTTTCGAAATACCTTCTTAAATACATCCTTAATCAAATCCTCGTTGACCAAAATTTTTCCCTGGAAAATCAGCCGCTGGTCTTCAACGGCTGGATGTGACTCCAAAGTGTCGTGAATCTTCTGCTTGACGGAAACAACCTTAGCACCAGGGGTGGTGGTGATGTGATAATCTTTGGGGATTGTGCTGTTGGGTGATCTGACGTAGATTTTAATTTCGCAACCCGAGGAACTCATCTCGAAGAAGAGCGGACTCTATTGTATTCCAAAAAGTTTCAACAAAAGCTCAAGGATATGAAGGCTGGAGGCGGGGTAGGGGGTAGGAATTAGGAGGCTTGGTTGGGTGTTTACCTCGTTAATGAGTGTGGATAAGTTATTGATAAAGACAGACTGAGTTTTAAAGGGAATCGGGACTAATCCTGAGCATGCAAATATCCGCCTATTTTCCCTTATAATGATATAGCCAGATGTTGCATAACGATTGGATGAAATGGAATCATTCTTATGTTATGGACAAGTTTAGTCGTTGATCATCTTTCCTCACGTAATCCGAGTGTCCATTTCATGGCTAAATCCATCCGAACTGGATGGAATCTTCCACTAAATGGTGACACGATCAGGTATTCCTGTCTCGGCGCAATGACGGATGGCAGTTGTTGGATGATGATTAATGAATATGTTGGAGGTTAGACTGCTTTGCCATATCCAATTTGACTGATGTTTATTTTCAGCGGTTCCAAACTTAATTACTGATATTTCCTACATTGGAAGGGGGCTCAAGTGGCAATTTTTCATGATATATTGATTACTGCATCTGAGGGCGACACACACCTAGCTTTAACCAGAAAGTAGAGAATGAGAGGCTGGATGATGTATGGTGCATTCTTGACACTTGTCTCCCTCAAAGTATTGGTCCTATCTTCCCCCATCACTATTCCCCTAGTCAAGAATACTATTGCAAGTGGGGACATTCACAGCGGAGAAACCTCACATTACTATTATGATGCTTTGGATGCTTCCAACCCTATTCTTGACGCTATCTCAGCACCCAAAACATATAATCTATACATTAGCCTGTCTATTTGCTCGTTACCAGAGCACGCAAGCCAGTTGAAACCACTGGAAATATCCCTCTCACAAAGCCATCCCACCTCTGGCCCCGATGGAAAGCTTAGTGACAACTCTAGCTTGAAGATTAAGCAAGATGTGGGCCTTGAGTATATACGCCTGGTAGTAGAAAACATCTCTCCCACCAAAAGCTTGTATGTCGGAGTACATGCCCCTCATCTCGCAGAAACCAACCCTAAAGAGAATCACTGGCAATACGAGCTCAGCATTTCCACCACTGGTATTCCCAACCAATTTCTTCCGCTCAAAAATAGGGATGTAGCTAACGAGCATTCCAAAATTTGACAGGTTTCATGGAGAACGAAAGTGGACTTTCAATCACCTTTCATGATGCCGATCACAACACCGCGGCTTTTTCCATGCCCCAACATACAAAGAGACCCAATGTTTTCAAAGCATACGTCCTTCAGGAACAAGAGGATCTCCCTTGGATGCCGCTCTGTATGCTATCCAAAAAATCCTTAAAGTCGTTCCACGTGAAAAGAGATTTGGCCCAAGAATCAGTTCGCTTTCATGTCGATGATCTCAACGTCAACACAAGTTATCGAATCTACCATGTTGAGGAATCTACCGGGCCCACTCGGTATAGGCGAGTAACGAGAGGGGTATCTTTTGGTACTGCTCAAACAGGTAAGTGTTCTAGTAAGCATCGTATCTCGGTAGAACCCAGGTCTGACTCGATGTATAGAAAGTAACTGTGTAGTAATCCAGCCCGCCAATTTCTGCACCAAGGTCAATTATGCCGTACCTAGTCTAAGCAACGGCACCAACCAAGCGACTTTAGCGAAGATGTATGACGATTATGCTCACGCGAGGTATTTGGAATTCGAGAAAGCCCTGGGACGATTTGATTGTAGCACTGTATACTCCCCACTGCGAAACTGCACACATTGCCTAGATGCGTATCGCACCTGGGTGTGTGCCATCACCATCCCTAGGTGTGCTGGCGGGAAGCCTCCAGGCGGTGAAGCCCCCGGGCTGCAATACCGCAACGATAACGCGTATGCCGTCGGACCATTCTTTCTGAATCAGACCAACGCCTTCATGCAGTACCTACCATGTCTGGACGTTTGTTTGGAGGTGGTTCGAAGCTGCCCAGCATTTTTCCAATTCAGCTGCCCCAGCCCGGATCCATCAAGCCTAGACTATGGAACCGCACCTAACTGCAATAGCTTCACTACCCTCACAACATCCCAAGGAGCCCACTTACACATTCCCCCGACCGTGCTCAGTGCGCTCCTGGTAGCCTTCATCGCATTCATCAGTCTACGAACTTGAGGGTTCGCATTCGTGAACGGATCCCATGCCGTTACGTCCCAGAGCCTATTCCCACCCTATAATCCTCACTGTATCTTATCCTTTTAGTTGTACGATATTTTTGACAATTCATACCTGCCGCCAACACCACGTGACGATGTTGGTTCCGGTAATGCCCCCACCAAAGCACCACCGGTCGGTGCCAACAAACCAACGGACCTGGCCACATTTTCCATTGGATTTTATTAAGTAAAGCATTTCGAAATATCAGTGACATCACAATCAGGTTAAGACTCTTTGGGATAGGATTAAAGAGACGAACAGAAAAAGGAAATGGAAAAATACCCGAGATCAGAGAACAAGTAAACATACTTTAGAGGCCACGGCCCTTGCTAAAGGAATTGACGAATTAAGATCGGTGTGTATGTATACAGAGAATGCGAAAACGATGATGTCAAGTGAGAATCGAGCTGTATCAGGATTGAAGCTTCGTAGATGTTGTCTACTAAAAACGACACGTCCCCATCATAAACAATGACTTCAAATTTGGCATTCTTCTAGACCCCCTGGTTGGCACCCCTCCCCTCGGATGAATCCAGAGGTTTCCATGAATAATTATAACAAACAGTCTTTGTGCACGTTGACAAAGGCGCTGTTGCCCACTCCTTGCTTGACGAGGTCCTTGACAACAACACAGGTTTGACGGAAGGTTTGCTCAAGTGGGGGAATAGGCGGGCGATTTTGAGATACTTGTGAATGCGCGAATGTGAGTACGACGATGTGATGGTTTTGGAGAAATATAGGTTGAATTCGAACTCACCCAGTATAGCGCTGTTAAGAGTATTGGCAACCGGCTCTCGGCAAGCAGAATCAAGTAGATGAGCCACAACACTATCCTCGGGATTTGGATATGCCAATAAAGAGAATGTTTCCTAACGAGATGCCCACATCAGTATGATGGATTCGTCTGAAGACTAGAAAAAAATAATTTACCACTAGGGTCTTTTTGACATCCTCACGCTCATCGTCCTTGTAATCGGCTTGTAATTGTTGGCCATATTTCATTGCTTCAAGTAAAGCGTTCAGGTCGGTTTCTGGGTTCAGTCTTCTTTTCCGGCCTCTAACTTCACTTTTGGCATCATCAACATCCATTGTATCTTCATCCTCCTCTTCACCATGGTTACCGTTAGAATTCACCACTGTCTTGCGCATCATTTCGATGAATTTACGACAGCGAAGTCGAAATAGGATAGGCTCGTTGTTCTTGAGAACATCAGGATAGCACTCGTCACATAACTTAATTGCAGAGTCAATATCTCCATCCAAAATATAGCCACGAATTTCTAAAAGGTGTAGGTTGAGTTCCCTGCACTTCCTTGATGCCTTATCTGAATACACTTACTCTGTCTGTTTCGAACATCGGTCTCGCTGTTGCTCAGACTATTACCCATAACGGAGTCGTAGTTATCCTGGCTTCCCATGATGTCCTTTGCAAAGGTTTTTGCCGTTTCGCTATATCCGTGGTGTACCATGTAAGAAAGGATGAGCTCGTTAAGTATGCTTGGAAGGTTATTTTCCGAGGAAATATTATGTTGGGAGATCATTTGTGCCGATTGGGAGATGGGCGGGGTTGGTGTCGCGTTGATCATATCCCACAATTTGGTTTTTTCCTCCTGCAACGGTGAGAGCATTAGGTCCGTCTCTCATGTTGAAATTTTCAACGAATGCTCACCTTCATATAATGCTCGATGTCGAACTTGAACCGTCTCTGGCCAAAGTTCACTTCAACTTGTTCTCCGGGGGTTCTAAAGCCAACAGAGGGGTAAAGTGTTCCTTTGAGGTCACGGAATGCAATACCTAACGAGTACGGTTGTGGGGTAAGAAAAATATCCTAGTTGGTTATACGAAATACCCGTACGCACCTAAGAACACGCCGTTCTTGGTATAGAACGCGGAGCCATCACGGAAATTGACACAACAACCGATTATATCACCAGTGGTATAGGTAGGCCCGTAGGGCTTACCAGTGCCAGAGCAGCAGAAAGAATGCCCGTCATCACCGTGGTATCCCCAGGAGTTAGGGTCCCAGCCAGGAAGGCGACTGAGGGACACTCCGTGGGTGGAAAACCCAATTCCTATATATCTACACAACGTTTGTCAGGGACTACTTATGGAATGTAGAGACAAATAGCACCATCCGTACCCATCTCTTCCTTTACTTATGATTTCTACTTCAAAATAGAATATTCCACATTGAGGTGGCATAGCATGGTTTGATCTTACTGCTGCTGCGTCATTATCGGATTTACCAGTACCTGCAGGGACAGATATACAGATTACTACAGTGAAATACAAGCTTGTAGATTACTTACTCTTGCCATACCTATGTAGTTTACTCTGAGGCCGTCAGCGGATAGCTCCAAAAGGGAGCATTTGTCTTTACCGTTCCAGCTCGTAGGGAGATTAGGAAGGTCCACCTGATTAGGATCCACTGATGGATCGCAATAAGCAGCATCTAATACTTCAGCGTATGCGGTATCCTCTAAATACTTTGGAATCTTTGGGCGGACAGCCGGGTTTTTAGTGGAAGTCACAGCAGGAGAGCCGGAAATGCTGGGACGAATCGGAGCAGAAATTGAGGAAGCTGAACGAGAGGAGCCAAAACTAAACCCCAAGGATTGGGAGGTTGCTCTTCTTGAAGATGTTCCCGTTGAGTTTGTCATGTATTTAGAAAGATATTTTCAAGCGAAATCTATTGCTTCTGAAAGGATAAGGGGATAATTGGCGGGAAGTCAGTGGCAGTTGGGATGTGATTGAGACCGCTTACGGAAGAGGACGATCAAGCCTTGATGCATCCCCAAATTGGCCCTAGGTTTGACAATGCTGATCCCAATAATCTATTTTACTAGTAACTGAAATATTCAAATATTACAAACAGAGTTCGCGATATCATTTGGTGATCAGTCATCACTTGAGCCCAAAAGCTAGTCATGAGAATAATGAGTTATACATGCATACACACACACACACGCACACTTAATCCAGCATGTACTCAGACGTTACTTCGTCATGTTTGTTTAGAGAGCCTCTTCCGCTGCTGCGCCATCACCCAGCGTTCGGAAGAATAAAATATACATATCCCAATTGTGTTTATGTGATCAATTCATTCTATCCTATCCACTATTGCCACAAGTTTGACGTCACAAGTGTTCGTTAGTCAGTGATTTCGGCAAGAAGTTAACGGTCCAGTTGGGTAGCGATGGTGAGAATTGGTTTCTCCCCGCTAAGCAGATGAGACTGCTTGCTTGCATGTGTCCCAACCCAACATGACCACACCACGCCAAGTGCACCTCCCAACCACCCCGCTATTCTATGAGACAGGAAATATCCGCTGTGCCAAGTTATCAGCCTTCACCCGCGCTCACAGCACTGATGCCAAGAATAACAAGATGTATAGTTGAAAGGTATATTTGTTGTTGTGATCTCTAGCCGGAAGTAGGCTAGATGGTTTAATACAATAACAATTAGTTGTCCTCAACGACTTCAGTTTGAAGGCCCTTGTAAGAAGTAACAGGAACGAAGGTGACATAAGTATAAAGTTTCTCCTTGGCGTCTTCATCATCATTACGTCTACGAGCAAGACGAACACGAATACGACGTTGAACGTTGCGAATACCGTGGCTCCAAACTTGCTTGTTAACAGAAGGATCCAAACGGACATCGACGGTGCCCATTTGCTTGGTAGCGAAAGCCTTGATGGCCTTGACAGCGGTAGGGGCCTTCTTCTTGAAAGAACGGTCGTGGATAAGCTTGTGAAGGTGGATGGTGTACTCTCTGGTGACGACGTCAGAGAGAGTAGAACGCTTGGTACCCTTTTGTTCCTTGGCCATTTTCTGTGGTTGATGGATGGGTGTTTCGAAAGAATTGATGGACATACAGATCAGTACAACATATTCATTGTGTGTGAATGTGCGATTCACTGCTTACCAAGATTACAGTCGCTTAGCTACGAAACGGCGAGAGAGAGAAAGAAACAACCCACGATCGAACGAATTAATTGAACTGATTCCACAATCTGAATAAACCAATGAGAGGTAAATGTTTACAAATGTTCACTGAATCATGGTGAATGAAAAAAAAATCCCGAGAAATTTCTCGTCGCCCACCGAATTGTGTTTTTCAAGGCTCCGCTCACCGCCTGAGATCTTTAATGGCTTTAAGGCTTCCTTGGCCATTTGGGGCATTGAGCGAGCTAAAAATCATGCAATGCAATCGGCAGTCGCTGATTACGGTCATCCCAAAAACATCACTAGCTTTGATGCCAGAACCTAGGCTGGGCTTGCTTTGATAAACTATGCTGAGTAAGGTGAAGTGCAATCTAGAGTACGCCGGCGATTGAGCTTAGCATCACATTTAAAATGATCAAGAATTCGATTCTGCTCTTCTGGAACTGGAGTAATGGTAAAATCGTTCTTTATGGAATAAAACTTGAGATGTTGGTAAAATCCAGATAAAAATTAATGATCGCATGAGGAAAGGAAAGGAAAGGTAAGGTAAGGGGACACATAGCAAGAAGGGGGATATCCAGTTGCTTGGGATTCAACGTGTGATAGCTATACATGAGGTTGATCCAGTTCTAGTAATAATTCAGTGAAAGTAGGTGTGCGGGGCATTCGAGAGGCGTTTAAGGTTTGCTGATTGAGTTGCTGGTGAACTTCAAGTAGAAGTTGATGCACACGGCGAAGAACAGTACGACAACTAGAATAACTGGTCCAAATCTATCATCGTAGGGGCCGGCTCTTCTTTGGCGGATTTGCTCGGCTCTCCATTGGTACAAAACCAAAGAATAGATCATCACTCCCATGGAGATGAGTGTGAAGAGAACACCGGAGATTTGGCCGACGCTGTCACCAAAGTTCAACAATCCTAGGGCTAGACCGCCAAGGACAATGGTGAAATGTAACCAGGATAGGAAGGTACGCTCGTTAGCAAAGAAGACCTTGGGCTCAACACGCACTGGGATAGCAATACGCTTCGCAGGTTGGCGGACCTTGGGGGTATCGGGAGAAGGTGTGCGGGATCTGTTGAAGAGGCCGCTGAAGAATCCTGCACCGTTGGCCTTGCGGGAGCGACTGCGGGATTCACGAAGGAGAGGGGCATTCTCATCATACTCGGCATCGGTAAGCTCTCTTCCTCTTGATCTCGAAGAATCCGTTCTTTGATAAGAGCCATCCACAACAACTTGAATCTCGGGCTCTTGATGGCGAGATGAGCGATTGCGGCGGGAAGAGCCGTACGAAGAAGCTCTATCTTCATTGCTATGGCTACTTCCAGAGTCTTTGATAGAAAGCAGTTCTCTATTTGGGGATTTGCGAATATCTTTATCCATCTGTGGAAGCCAGAATGGAAGAAGAGACACGCGAGACTCGAGCAAGGTAGAAACACCATGGATATATTTGGAAAACTTGGGAACCGATTCAACCAAGTGGCTTTCAACCAAATTCGTAACCCAATGTGGTGGCTCAGTACCGTGTTGGGTTTGAAGCTTCACTTCGAGAACGGCGTAAGGGAAACGGCAGACATCGGCATCAGCCAATTGAGAGAAAGGATAGTCGGTGTCAATATCAGTGCGGCGCCAGTTTTTACCCGATCTTTCGACGTTATCAAGATTATCCTCACGAATCAAGGTTAGCTCGGTGTCGAGTGAGATGCGGACGCGTGCATCACCAGGAAGCTGGAATGCTGTACGATTGTAGAACGTTCTTATAGTAGGATTAAGTTTCTTGGTAATGACGTTGTACTGGATCTCACTGGAGAGTTGCTCGAGTTCCTTGAGCTCCTTCTCCGACTTGGCACCTCTCTCTCTCAACTTCTGAATGGTGTTATCCATGGTGAAATCGCCGCGAAGATAGTCGTTGATGTACTTCTCCTTGAGAGGGAATCTTTCCTTCACGCTCTTTTCTCCAGTCCAATCCTCGCGGTGGGTTTTTCTTTCAACAAAGATTTCGTTATTGCTGGAATTGCCGTACCAACGAAGACGGATGGCCTCGGCTCCCTCCGACTTTTCTAAGCGGCCAGTATACAGATCGAACGACTCGTTATCAAAGTATACGGAGCTAACGGCAGGGTTGAAATCGCCTCCCTCTTTGGCGTTGTATACGAGTACAGGTAGGTATTTCAGGATCAGAAGCTTGACCTCCATGACGTTGTCTGGGTGCACCCAATATTTGGTGGTTTGGCGGATAAAGTTCTGGGAACCGCCAGCAGGTGCAGCAGATTTGTTACTGCCCGCCTGACCACAGTTACGAACGATATCATAGAGCTTAGAAAGCTTTAGCAAGAGAGTGTCGAAGTTTTCCTTGTAGAATGGGCGGGCATTCAAGCGCACCATGAACATGGGCTTGAGTGAGTAAGTGGTATGCTTGTCGTGCTTCTTGATGATCTTGAGGAAACCCGAATAGTTAAGTCTTGTGAATTTTGCCAATTCATTGACTTCAGCGATAACTCGGTTGATATCCTCTTCAACATCAGCATAATCCTGCTCAGAGGCATCAGAACCCTTGGAGAGCTTTTGAACAGTACGCTCACTGAACTCCACTCTTCTATTGATTTCACCAAGCTTGACGGTTTGGAAGGTGTAGACCTTCTCCAACTCCTTCTCCAAGAATTCAACAAACTTGGCCTCGTCTTTCTCAGTGAAGTCGTTGAGGCGTTCCTTCAACATACGCTTAAGACCGTCATAGTCAAGGTAATAGAAACGCCACTCAGGGTACAAGATTTCTTGAAGCTGTGAGCCGAATTTCATTGCTATATGCTATGGACTATCAAGCGAAATACGGTTAATAAACGCGATACCAGCAATGCAAAAAGACAGAGCACTTGAAGACTTACGGCTTGGAAAAGATAATTGAGAATTACTTGGGAGGTGATGATGAAATGGGATGACGAACCAACCTTTATATGCATCCCCACCCCCCAAATTCGGAAACCCAATTGAATATATCGAATTTAGCATGAATTACAATCCGGCAACCATTCGATGGATATAAACAATGCGATAGATAACCTTCAGGAATAGATTAGATTCTCGATTGTGACCATTCTTTCAATAGGGTTTAGTATGTGCAGGCCGCCCATGCGGTACTTACCCGATGTCCCTGAATAGAAAGTTTACGACGGATGTTGGGGTGATGGAATGGCCCATACCAAAGCATATGATTTTACCAAGTGATCGGTGGTTATCGCAAGGAATAGATGGTAGGCAATTCTATTAATAATCTGCGAAGGGAGGATTCCTTTACGGTCATTGTATCACTTCGCTATCTTCATGAGTTTTGGCCATGTCCAGGGTGCATCATTAATGGTGTTCTGATCATATGCCTGAGGTTTGAGGGACTTGGG
Organism: Basidiobolus meristosporus CBS 931.73; assembly: GCA_002104905.1. Taxonomy (NCBI): domain Eukaryota; kingdom Fungi; phylum Basidiobolomycota; class Basidiobolomycetes; order Basidiobolales; family Basidiobolaceae; genus Basidiobolus; species Basidiobolus meristosporus. Next base: position 48,438 of record MCFE01000025.1, on the reverse strand, counting down.
GATTACTGGCACTAATTGAGCCACAATTTGTACAAATCTCTTTGTCATGGGGTTGATATGGACTCTCACCGCAACCACAGGCCCATCTACTGCTTTTGGTACCCAGGAAAAACTTCTATATCCGTTTAATGGGCTGTAGGGATAATTGGACCCTGTAACCAAAATTTCACCGTTGCATCCCCTACGCACAAATCCCGTTGCAGCAAGTTCACTTCGGCAACCTCTTTGCCAACGTAGAGGTGGCATTCGTGTCATTATTGCAATGGCATTCGGTTTACTTGGGATATATTAATTCCATATTTACCTCAGGCCGCTGTTCAACCTTGCTGTCCAATGGGTGGCCAAGTAGAGTCCTCATGGCTTTGGCTTCATATTCCCAGTGCTTGCACTAAAATAGAAATACCCTCACAAATAATTTTTGCCGTAAGAGTCCAAGATCGTAGACGAAAAGGGTTCGTGTAAGACCGATCTTTTGCCAGAATTGCCAGCTATGTATCAGTGTCAATCTGCAGCCTAAGGCATGTAACCACTGGTTGGAGAGGCAACCTTATCTCCAACAAGATCTGTAGCGCTCAGGTCTGAATCTAATCTAACCTAACCTCGTGCTCGCAGTGGCCATCTACATTGGCTCCTTCCCTGGAAGAGGTGAGAGTCGTATCTATTTCTGATATCCGGATGGAAAGAGGATTTCGGAGAAATTGAACGAAAGTAAACCCAAACTGAACTTCGTGGTTGTACGCTTCGATGGCCCAGTGGAACTTGTCGCTTTGCCCACATGGTTACATGGCCAAGAAATAAAAACCTCTTGGTGTAGCGTCGACAGCACACAAGGGTAACGCCAGATTAGCTAGTCGCTCTTGTTTATAGAAGGTCACTTTTGTCGAATCCATTTCTAAAGAATTGCATAATGGCAATCCTGTTACCCAAATAATTAAATATCATCACTGAATAGCCTCTTTTGCCAAATACCAGATTTGTGTTAAGCTGAATATCCTGGGTAGCAGAGTGGCTTTTTGTGTGCACTGCAAGTTCGAGGTCCACAGGCTCCCTTAATGAGATGATGTAACACTTTCATGGTAACAAATCAGGGAGGGTGGGTAAGGTAGTCAGATAGGGTGCGGGTATGTTGATGTAATAGAAATCCCATTGAAATCATATATACCCAGCCAGCACCCCTAAATGGTAAGCTTGCAGGGCGAGCTATCATCGAAATTGGGAATTGGGATTTAACTGGAAAATCGCCCTTATATTCGCCAGGCCGTATGGAAAACCCATCAACAACTCGTAATCCCCTCCTGCTACAAGTTACCGGCGCCAAGAATGTCCTCTGCAAGAAAAAATAACATTGCCCCAACTATGAGCGATGTTCTGGACACATACCGTGAGCCTGCTGTGGCGAAGGAGCCAAATGCATTTGAAGGTCCTAACAAGGTGCAGCCCAAATCCTACTTTGCCAATGAACGTACTTTCCTTCGTTGGATGAACTTGGCAATTATCCTTGGCGGCCTAGCTATGGGGTTGCTTAACTTTGGTGATTCTGTAAGCACAGTGTCCGCCATATTCCTATCTCTCATTTCCGTTGGGATTATGTTGTACGGCCTTTACTTATTCAGGTGGCGAGCGGGAAAAATCTCTAGAAAAGATATCGGAACATACGGTAATAAGCTGCTTCTGGTTCTTCTCTTCCACTGTTTTTAACCTCAGCTTCCTTCCCTATAGATGACGATAACGCGTTACGTGCACTTACAATCATCGTTTTTGTCGCGCTAGGGCTTACGTTCGCCTTCAGAATAACCTTCAGTCTCTGAGCTGTACATTGAAGTGACCATGCTCCTTTCCAGGAGCACAGTTTCGCCAAAGTATCGTTGGTTGCTAGAGAGCATGCAAATCGTCGGATAATATTCTCCTAGATCCGGCTTTGATCTTGTAGCGGGAGCCCATGAACTACACCAAATATCGAAGCAGTATAGATGTCCGTTTTTCAGCTTTAGCAACTATATATTCACCCCGTCGTCATTGTCGCACAATAAAGAAAGCCATCGACACCAACATTGAAGGGGTCCGCCGTTTTTATTTGTTGTGATGCGGGTTTGTTCAATTCAATGGATATGGTGGGTGGAATACCATAGTGTGGGTGATTTTCCGAATTAATATAGCGATGAGTGTATGCAGTGTTATGAGTTCAAAAACGGCGCCAGAGGACAATGCAGCCAGCAAGCCATGTTGCGATGTTTAGGCAAAGTACTCTCGGAAATACTTCTGTCCATAGATAAATCCATTGCCAGCCACTGTGGTCAACATTAAGATAGGGATTGGGCGTTTGGACCGGAGTGCCTTATTTACGTTCAGAACAAGGTACGTTATGGACCAAGCTATATGGTGTGCACATTAAAAGAGCAGTGAGCAAAGAGTACTGTTGCATGTTACATGCCGAATGCACTTACCAGTGGCAATGCCAGCACCATTCTCGTAATCTCCACAGGAGGTAACATAGCCGGCACCTCCAAAAATGGCAGCGAATGAGGGGGTCTGGATGAAAGAAGGCACGCCTGGTAACCTTCTTAAGGAGAGTGGCATAGCAAATGCGCCTAAAATGATCCGAGGAATTAGATGCGGGTATCAGACGTAAGTGTTTCAACGGTGGAAATACTTACACATGGCAGACACAACCCAAGATGGGTAGGGGGAGCAAGCCAGTTTGTCAAGTACAGCCTGTGTTGTGTTTTCGGTGGTCATCTAAAGGTTGTCAATAAGAGATGTGCGGAAACTGAAGAAAGACTTGTAATATCTCAGAAGAACAAATTTTCGACCTTGAGGCAATTATGGAATTTTTTCCAAATCGGATCTATCGGTATCAAAGCATGCTGAGCGAATTAGGGGATCGCCTCTGCAATTATCAACCAAGCATATCTGGAGGGCAAACCTCTGGCGCAAAGCAAAGTAAGATGGTCGAATAGTCAGAAATGCTTTATGTCAATTCAAAAGTACATTGAGTTACAAAATATAGTTGGCGATAAATTTACAGGCTCATTAAAACCCAGCTGTCTTAAATGAAAACGTCTACAGGAACCAAGAATTCCCTCGAGAATACTGCAGCATTTAGGTTTTCCTCTTTCAAGAATTGAGTGGGGAATTGAACCAAATGTCCTTTGATATGCGATAACAAGCCCCAGGCTGCTTCTCTAGGTAGGGCTTTCAGCGCCAAATGACCATACTTGACTATCTGTGGGTCTGGAACGAAAGCTTTATACTCGTCCCATGTGGTCACTAAACAAAAACCATGAGTAAAACGATCCCAAACAAATATGGCTAGTCTTACGAACCTGTGTCGTCAGGCACACATCGGAAAGCGTCACGGAAGATCTCCGTGTTTTCACGCGCTGTTTTCAGCCACGTGTCATTGAAAAAGTCATCACAGAGCGGATCTTTGACTATATCATCTGGGTTGATTTCCGGCTTCTTTCCCTCCGAGACCGAGCTAGTGTTTGACTCACTGGTGGCCTCATTGACCGACCTGGTGAGCTCCGCCATGTCCATATCCGGCAACAGGCCTAGATGTTCCTTAAACAACGAGCAACGAAGAGAATGCGCAAATCTGGAGGCCAAATACTATTCAAAATGACGTTAATATCACATATGGCTAGATTCAAGTGAAATTCGAGAAACCTCTTTGCCATTCATCCGGGAGGGCACGCCTTCTTCATCTTCTATGATCAATGCAATTTCCGAGTCGTGGTTTCCAAGCATGGAGCGGTCATTGATGTTGGCTGAGAGATATTAGGATGCAGCTACACATGATCAAGGAAAAGTTGCTTTCATACCTGATCCACACAAAACAATGCGATCATCAATGATCATCAACTTGCTGTGAATGTACGTCAACTCGGTAATAAACCTTCCCTCCCTAGGGACCTTGTCATGTCTAGTCACGACATTGGAGCCAGCCGGAGTCTGTGAGACCGGTGCTTCATCTGTTTGTGAAGTTTTGGAGGAAATGGAGTTTTTAGATCCGACGGACAGGCGCGAGGGTGATTTGGGGCTTGTCAGATGGTCATTGCTTGGACTGCTTAATTGGGCATCTGGTGATCCTGGACCATTGTCCTGTTTTGATGGTTCGAAGTTCAAACGTCCTTGGGTTGTGTCAATTTTAAGTCCGTCTGGAGCGACTGATGATTCCATCCGTTGGATATGCGATTTCTTTGGACCTGTGTCTTCATCCGCCTGCACATTCATGGCTGTCTTCTCGTCAAACATCTCGCTACCGGAATTACCAGAGTCATCGGGAAGGTTCTCCGATGGTTTTTTATTCGCAGAGGAATGCGAGTGAGTGTGCATATCAGCAGGTGTACCCTCGACAAATATGTGGTCGAACTCCGCGCCGGGGTCATTTTCATCCATCTCGTCGAAGTTGAACTCATCATCCATCTCAGCCTTGTCATCAGAGCCGGTATAGTTGGGGTTTCGTATGTAATCGTAATTCCTCAGTCCAAAGAAGGTGATATAGTCGCTGGGTTCGATTCCTTCGGCAGCGAGGCATTCGAAAATCGAATTCTTCCCTCTACAGATGGACATGAACTGCCAATGCATCACAAGTCTGATCGTTGTCGCATTACTGGCGTCGATACTATTCTCAAAACCGGGAAGTAGTGGCATGATAACGACGACCTTGAACTTCGCTTGCTCTTTATGGGCTCTGATGATGCGCTCCACCAGGGCCATACCAATTCTGTTCTTTATGGTGTACCCGGAGGTGTCCGTCGCTGCTGTGACAAAAAATTGGTTTTCAATATAAATGAAATGCTTTGCTTTACTGATACACTCCACATATGCGTCGTAGATTGAATTCTCGCGCTCGATGCCACTGCTCCATTCTGCACTACTGCGGAGTACCTGGATACGGCAGGTGCCTTTCTTCTCATTCTCGTTGCGCCCGATCGCGTACTCCCCTTTAGGGATTAGGTAGGGGACATTCTGTTTCTGGGTAGCTTTTGAACTCTTGATGAAATTCCATCGTTCGATAAAGTGCCGCTCTATATCTCTTGCCGTGCTTCCGTAAACACAAAGGGCAATGTCGTGCCAAGGCATGCGAGCAAGTTTCTTTCGGTTGATAATATCGACGTTGAATTGTTGCACTGGGAGAAGCAATCAGTACTTGTGTGGAGGCCAAATCCGGGTCAATGCCTACCATCCTGGAAATCCTTGATTCTAGGATTAGAGTAGTCCTGGCCAGGCCATATCTCATCTTCGGGATCCTTGTGATAATCGGCTAGACGATGAGCATGGGTATCCCAACGCCTGTATGGCATGGCATTAGAAGTGCTCAAGAATAGGTGTGCAAGCTCACGGAATCACGTACCCAAAACACAAATCAAGACCACCCATGAATGCTACCTCGGAATCTATAATACACATTTTCTAAAAAATATTTAGTTTCTTAGTTTTAATGCCGGTTAAACCAAAATCGCCGCATACTTCATGGTGCTGTGGAAATGGAATATAACGTATTAGGGTTGGCCACATGAAGCTTTGAGAGTCGTATAAAACACACATACCGCCCAAAACATAGTCCCACCGGGTGCATGGTCAGGGTGGCGTTGCACAACGATATTGGGGTGGAGGCTCTTCAGGGTTTCTTTTGTATGCTGCGACGAGATGGGAAGCGCGTATGTCACCTCCTTGTAAACAACAATATAGATTGCCAGTCCTTCCTCCGCCTTCTTGAGCAGTAGCCGATCCAAACGGAACTCTTGGTTCTCCTTGGGGGGTCTTCGAAGGTACTGTCGGAGGTGTATAGGTGAGTACGCTGACGGGTTTGGGTGAAATTATGCGCGGTAATGATCATGGATATTTACCATTTCCGGGCTAAGCCACCAGTCACCAATATATATGGTGTGCTTTGCATTCAAAAGTGCCTCGGAAAGCTCGTAGAAATAGTCGGCTCCATCGACAAACCATCGAGCATTGACATTGTCCCGAACAGGGGCGAACGAATCGAACCGGTTTCTCTGGACCCATAGGGAATTCCTCTGAATCTGCTCCAGATTCTTGATCCACTCATGGACATGTGCTTCACTACTGGCGCGTAAATCGATTCTACGGAACTTGTTTCCGATTGTGATTGTTCTGCGTCGAAGCGGGTTTTTGCTATCCGCCGAGTGTTCGATGGTGAAATCTTTGTTGCAGAGTAGAATGTCTTTTGGTGAGCTATCGCTGATCGAGTTGCAGAATATCACGCATGAATCTCTAATGGCTATCCAATCAGAGCGCCATCTACTGGGTCGAACTCCGGTGCAGCAGGGTCCAACGGTCTTTTTCACACGGTTGTCAAGATACCCCTCTTTCCCCTTCCAACCCAGGTCACGGATCAATGAGACCGTACTAGCTTCAAGGAAGGCACAAAACTCAAACGACACTCTTAAGTTTAGAACTCTCATGAGTTTTAGCAGGTATTTCTCAACGGCCTTCCTTCGTTCGTAAGCAATCTGTCGAAGCCTCTCATCCCTCCCACCGCCACCATGCACCCTATCTAGCACTTTGTCGACTGCATAACTAAGTTGGCTAGGGAATGTCGGTATCTTGGGCAGCCTTCCTTGGAAATGGCGAAATGTAAGGAGGGTGTGTAGCCTCACGAAATCGTACATTCGCCTGTAGATGACCCATTTCACGTCCCCATATTCCAGTTCGATTCTGAAATAAAAATGATCTTGGTGTAGCCGTTTGTTCGGGTTGATGTCAGACTCGGTGATCCGAAGCTTAAGGAACTGGAACACTATTGGAGGCTGTGAGCATCAAGGGTTAGATGGGTGGCAATGCTGACATGATAAACGCACCGAAGACTTACTGGTTTGAGGCCCCATTCATCTCTTTGCACCCAAAAGATTGGAATCGCCAGTGCAGTCTCCATGAGGGGCGAGAAGCTTGCAAAGTCTGAGGCAGACTTGGATTTCCCCTTCTTCCAGTTGGATGAGTGGAATATATTGGAAGAAGACATACGATTCATGATACGACGGAACTTCATTTTCACTGAATCGGAGGAAATAGGCTCCCCGCCTTCCCCATGGCTCAGCGATGGAAGAGAGGCAAAAGTGTCCGCTCGAACATTATCGAATTGAACTGCGTGTGGTCGCCCTTTGCTGGTGCCAGGTAAGCTACCGGTGGTAGCAGCTCGTGCAGCAAGCTCGGGTCGTTCGCTCTCGACACCTTTGTAGTCAGGATTCTCATCCTTGGAATTGCTATTGGAGGTTGAGCTACGCACTGCTTTAGGCTTTCCTACCAGTGCGCTGTCATTTTGCACCTCCCTCCCGGACTTTTTATGCTGCCTCGCTTTTTGACGAAGTAAGAATAGTGTGGTGTCCCAGTCGCAAGGTTTTTCTTCTGTGTTCGACGGGGTTTTGCTGACATTATTTTCAGAGGAGCGTTGGCGCCGTATGCTAGGTCGTAAAAATATAGGGTTGCTCTCGTGCCCATCTGAGCCTGCTGTGGAAGCAACAACTGTCGTGCGTTAATGTTCAAGTTGAAGTTCAGGGGAAAATATCCCACGAAAATAGGATCAATCAGTACCTGAAGAAATGTTGTCCTCCGATTCTTCACCAGTTAGAGGCTCTGTAGAACCTTTGTTATTTCTTCGCATTTGTACTTGCAGCTCTTGATAAAACTAGTGGAAAGTTCGATATTTAGGTCTAATAGGGTAGAAATGGCTGCTGAACACGAAAGGTAAGTAACGCGAGGTAAGCTGTTGAAAAACAGAGTAGGATTGTCTATTTGATGGCCAATATCCCGCTGACCACGGCTTATTATGCAAGGGTAGAAGGGTGTGTGACTCTCCTCAGTGACATTTTAATATAATTGAGGGATATAATCAGCATAACAAGTCATGTTGCATCAGGATTTAAATTAAGTTTTTTTAGGCAATTTATGAATTAGAGCAACGGTTACTAATGTGGTAATGGTTGTAGTGTTGAATGTCATAATGTTTAGCTCATCTCCGGACCATTGTGGGAGAGCAGCAGGTTTGGTATCAAGCTGTTGATTAGTATGCAGTGTCATCATTGTCCGGCGCCTAGAATTGAACAATGTCGATCCATTTATTCTCCAGTGCTGCTCGGAGGATTAACTCTAGCCAGCCAGAGGGTGTTTATTACGTAATAGATCTAGAGCACTGTCTATATTGACTGGTCTGCCTTACCATACTCTTCGACATACCCCACTTGTACAATCTGACCTTTCGGAACAGGAGCGTATCATTTCCTGGAATTTATATATTTGGCCGCATTTTCCAAAGATGGAAATTCCATCAGAGTGGTGATTGAAAGTGAAGAAAAAATGGCCTAACGAGCTAGACCCTTAACTTGCTCTTGGTATTCCTGTCAAGCAACATGGCAGCCCGAATTAGTCAGGACATAGAGTTGCGAACGGTGGGCTCCAAAGAGGAGCAACTGACGAGCAAGACGGAGTACAACTACGATGTTGGCGAATATGAGCGAACCGGCTCAAGCTTTGGCGCTTTCTTCAATATCGTATGTGTTGTTGCTGGGACTGGTGTCCTCCAAATGGCCTACGCTTTCACTCTCGCCGGTTGGATTAGCGTATTAATCACCGTTGTGTCCGCCATTCTTGCTACTTACACCGGCTCGATTTTGATTAAATGCTTATACTACAAAGGGTTCTTATGTGTTCCTTATTTGTGGTTCCGAGGTGAAGTTCTGATTTTCTTGACAATTTAGACCGAAGCATCGCCTCGACGGCTACGCTGCAATTGGTGAGGCAGCCTTTGGTCGCTTTGGCAAAATCTTCACCCAGATTTTCCAATACTCCATTTTACTTGGAGTGTCTTGTCTCTACCTTATCTTGACGAAAATCAGCATACAAGATTTGACTAATCAGCTGGGTCTACACGTAGACAGCAAAATCTGGTAGATTGCGAACCTTCTTATCCACCGAATAGGGTTCTTATGCTATTGGTTGTATAGGGTAACTACTGCTGCCTGCCTCATATGGATTCCCTTTGCTACCTTGCGTACTCTCAAGGAGGTATCATGGTTGGCGTGAGTGTCCCCCAATTTCTTTGTGGTCCTTCGTCGTAGTCTAACCCTTTGCGAAGACTTTTCGGCGTTATTGCCACTATTTATGTTGTCATCGTTATTGGTATCGCTGGGTTCACCCATCTTGAAGAGAACCAACACCAACGACACGAGACTATCATTTATTCTGGCCTGCCTATGGGAATAGCATCCATCAGTTTCTGTTTTGGCGGGACGCCCGTATATCCCCACATTGAGCAAACAATGAAGCGGCCAAAAGACTGGCCCAAGGTTCTTCTATATGGAAGTATTACTTGCTGCGTTATTTACTTGTGCGCAGGTATCTTCGGCTATTATGTCTACGGTCAATCGTCCCAGTCGCCGATTTTCTTGAGTTTGCCTGAGGGCGCATTGAACACCACATCCACCATTGCCATTACACTCCACGTCTTGTTGGCGGCACCAATCATGTTGACCAGCTTTTCGATGGAGGTAAGTCATCACTGTAATTGAGCATTGTTCAGAGCATAGATATTGATCATCCCGTTTTATCAGCTCGAAGGCTACTTCAAGATTAGCACATCCTACCGCTCTCGAACCCGGTCATTTACTTATCGACTCGCCCTTCGCACAGCAATCTTGATTATCCTCACCATCATTGCCATGTTTGTGAAGGACTTTGGTGCATTCATGTCGTTGGTCGGTGCCATATCGAACACGATGGTCATTTTCATTCTACCCGTTGTTTGCTACCTGAAGCTTTTCAACTTCCGTCGCAGCATTTTCGACTACGTGATGTGCTTTATCTGCATCGTGGTCGGAGTGATCTCATGTATTCTTGGTACCAAGGATGCCATCGTGGCCTTGAAGTCGTTGAACAACTAGCGTGACGAATGCCCACGGCCGAAATGATACGAGTTGATGGAGATACGAGCAATAGACAATCGAGCTGATAAGTATTTTTGAAATAAAATTTTGTTCTCGAACTGGCCATCCATACCAGATTCGTAATTGGAGTAGCACTTTGTGGGCTTCATTAGCGTTACTACTGACTCACAGGAGAGTGGCTGAAGGGCGCTACGTTGTTGGCCTTACCATATAGAGTGTATATGGCCCAAACCACCTCATTGTGCTTCTGGAAGTCAAGTGAGATTTTTGAGAGCGCAGCCTTATCTTAGATCACATCACAATAAGTGAACCTAATAAAGGCCAGCCTATACCTTCCACTCGTAATGTCACATAACATTAATGCCGTAAGATCCGGTTGATCTATTTGGGTCAAATCAGTGAGATACCACTGATTGTTTACGAAACCAAGTGTATTTGCCTGAGGAGCTGGGTTGATTGTTATGCTGGAGTAGACAAGAAAAAAAAAGGTTGCCATGAACTCGGGTCAGCACTTATATTAGAGTAGCCCAATATTATCGTAAATATCTTCTCCTTTATTTACTAGGTTATCCCTTTTTTTTCTTCTAAAATGGCCACCCAACAAGAGTTCACCAAAGTCTGGAGCATCGAAGGTAAAGGACTCAAGCTTGAGACCGCCGAAGATGTTCAGGAATTCGTCAAAGAAATCGTAGCCTTCGAAGACCTTGAAGTGGTCGTCATGAGCGGCAACACTGTCGGTGTTGAAGCTGGTAAAGCTTTGGCCGAAGCTTTCAAGCAGAAGAAATCCTTAAAGGTAAAGTAAAACGAGGCCGTAGAAAGGCCTTCTCTCTCTCTCTGAATAAGCAGCATTAACGCAGGTGTCTGGCCCTTTAGGTTATGAACTTGAGTGATATCTTCACTGGTCGTCTCCGTTCCGAAATCCCTCCCGTATTGAAAGCCATCTGTGATGCCCTCGAGGACAAGGAGGAGCTCATCGAGTTGAACTTGAGTGATAACGCTTTCGGGCCTGCTGGTGCTGAGCCTATGGTTGACTTCCTTGCTAACAACCGTCATCTTCAAGTATTGAAGCTCAACAACAACGGTCTCGGTGTTCAAGGTGGCAACCTTATTGCCAAGGCCCTATTGGCAGCCCAAGAGAAGAATGTTGCTGAAGGACGTCCCTCCTCTCTCAGAACCATCATCGCTGGTCGTAACAGACTTGAGAATGGCTCTTCCAAGGCTCTTGCTGAGGCTTTCGAAGCTCACGGTACTCTCAGAGAAATCCGTCTTCCTCAAAATGGTATCCGTCCCGAAGGCATTGAACTGTTGGCCAAGTCCTTGGCCAAGTGTTCCAGCCTTGAAGTTCTCGATCTTCAAGACAACACTTTCACCGATGTAGGAGCCAGAGCCGTTGCCGATGCTTTGCCTTCATGGCCCAAATTGTCTGTTTTGAACATTGGTGATTGTCTTCTTGGCAAGCGTGGTGGCGTTGCCATCGCTGAGGCCTTGAAGTCTGGACACGAGTGCCTATCCGAGTTGATTCTCACCTATAATGAAATTCAGCAAGATGCCGCTGAGATTCTTGCCGATGCCGTTGCCACCATGAAGAATCTCCGCACTCTCGAGCTCAACGGAAACTATTTCCCCGAGGATAGCGATGTTGTCGACAAGATTCGTGAGATCCTTTCGGAGAATGGAAACGAAGAAGCTCTTGGCTCCCTTTCCGACATGGAGGAGTTGAGTGAAGACGAGGAGGAGGAAGAAGCATCCGAAGAAGAGGAGGAGGAAGAAGAGGAGAAGGAGAAGGATGAAGTCGATGAGCTTGCTGACAAGCTCTCTTCAGTCAAGGTCTAACTTATTCTTGATCATTCATCACGATAAACACTGAATGTATAGTCATAATTCCCAGTGAAAATTGTTATTTAATTTTTCGCACACATTTTTTATGTTTTGCCACATTCATCTTAGATGTGTCTTCTTCATACTGTAGCCCATTCTTTATGCAAGATAAAATCCTATCACGCTACCTAATTTCTGGCCGAACACTCGTTGATTTGAGCGTGCTTTCCATTAAATTGATCAAACAAACCTAGTCTAAACCTCGGAGTCGAGTATTGATATTGATCTTTAATGGATTCATATTCCTCATTGCCAGCCCTCCCCCAGACTGGCACCTCTATAAAAATGGATTTCAGTATGAAAACTAGGGCTTCAAGCGGAACTCGGATGCCTCCCAATTGGTCTTCAGCTCATCTAAGTAGTCGTCCTTCTCTTGGTAGATCTGTCTAACCCACTCACTTAACTTCTCCTCGTCTTCGGGTAGTTCAGAAATCAAGAAGCGACGAATATGAACGTGGAATTTGTAGTCGTCCAGGCACTGGGTATGGACGCCGACCATACCCGGAGCGGCACAAAATCCACGGACCTTATTCCAATAGGCCAGGGTCAGGTCTGCCCATTGACTGGTTAGTTCACGGCCCCACTAAGCGGACTTCGTCCTTGTTAGCTTACCATAAACATATTTGACGTGACTGTCCCTCAAGGCCTGTACGGTGGCTACGAATCCCTTAGTGCGGGGTACCAAGATATTTCTGGGTACGTGAAGGCCCCTCTCAGCGGCGAATACTTGGGCCTAAACAGATGTGATCAGCCTCACAAGCGATTGGCATCGTTTCGTCAGTGGTAGCTACCTTGGCTAGTTTGGAGGCGCTGATTCTACTGCCTTCCAAGAATGAGACGACCCAGACCGGAGCGGAGATCGCTTTGAATCGGGCAAAGGTGTTCATGATTCGGGTTTGATCCTAAGCTCCAAATCAGCGACTGCTCTATGTATGTGTTGGTTAACTTGAGAAGTACCTTCATCCAGTTTCTTTTGATGAACAACATGCCCATGATCTAGATATCATCTTAGCATATGTAAGATATCACCAAACAGTGCTGGGACTTACCCACATCCCCCAGCCGAAAAAGGGAATCTAGAATTGGTGGTCAATACTCCGTCGCTGTTTGCAAAATCGGCGGCACTTACATATTTGAGGGAATCTTTGGCAAAGTACTATTGTGGGTGTAAGTAAATAGCACTGATATTTGGTATGACAGAGCTTACCTTGCAGTAAGGAAGCATTCCTTTCGCTTGGGCTACCGAGTGAATAAGGTATACGTCCGTAGTAGATACATGATTGCTGATTACTATGGCGCTCTCTCCGTCTGGCAGTGAATCGCCTGAGTATGTGATACGGCCCTTATACCGACACTATGGTTCGCGAGGACGTGGAGCGTTTGAGTAGATTTTCCTTGACAAAAGTAATACACCTGGAAATTACCCTGAAAATTCTCTGCAGGGCGGTTAACCAAGTAGTCAGATACTCTCTCGTGGGAAATGGCATACCTGCATGACACTCCAAATAGTCCCAGCGATGTGGGAGTTGAATTCGTAGCTTAATCTCTTTGAACAAACTAGGAAAGGTAGAGCAATGAACTGAAGGGCATTCATGCCGCAAGCAAAACTGATACAGCGGTTAGCAGCGATCTGGCCACCGCTCTTGCACAAAGAACAAGGTACCTGAACAGGGAAACGCCATAGAATACCCCACGGCACAAGCGTACCGGGAACATGAGGGTGGACATAACCGCCATGGTCTTCGAGAATAAGCAGTTCCGCGAGAGGCGTGCCAGTCTTAAGGAAAAATTATTCGATCGGGATGGCAAATTTGGATTAAGCTATATGCGCGGCCCTGCCACCACCAGATTTTTTCACTATAAGCAGATTTATTATTTCACGACTAGTTATACATTGAGACAAATACCAGTTACAACAGTAAAAAGAAATAGTACAAAATTATTCTTCTAGAGAGCGAAGCATACGAGTGTACTCGTCGAAATCCTGATCGCTCTCGAACTCGATCAGCTCGGATTTGATCCATGGCTGGAGCTCTGGTGTGATCGCGCATGGCACAGGGGCCTGTGACCGGACCATGGAGAGTCCTCGGATGGTCTTTTCTTTGGTATCTTGGGTAATGCTAGAGTCGAGAAGTGTCTTCTGGAGATGTTGGCACCAATCCTCCGTTCCCTCACTGGCCAACATGTTGCTGGGCACCTCAACCTGCTCAGTCAACTCCTCAACCTCTTCCATGTCTGGGTTTAAGAAATCGGCCACAAAGATGGCGCATTTCTTCCGGAAATCCTCGTTCTGATGCTTCACATAAAGCCCAGCGAGCTGGGTCAACCCACCCTTCTCGTTTACTACCTTGATAGCCTGGGTGTTTCCTCGGACCATACTCGAGAGAGCGTACATGTATCGAGAGAGAACCTTCGGTTGCTGTTCGCTCGAAATCCTAGTCAACATACGACCAACCAAATCGAGTTGTAGTGCAGATTGCTGGACAGGAGGATTGTTCTAAGAGCAGGAGGTTAGTCTAAATGCCGCATATAGGTTTGGGGTAGGTCTTACCTGCACAGCAGATCCAATGATCGTTGCTGCTTTCAATCTGATGGCGTCCGACCACTTGGTATCCATGAAATCGGCAACTTGACCCAGGCCGTCGTTTTTGGCCAAGAGCTTTCCAAAGTCAATCTCGTGAACAAGATCCTCCATGCTATCCAATGCTTCCAAAAGCTCCACTTCTTCGTATTCAGTAGGGTTTGACACGACCTTGAGGTTGGCCTCAAAGCGTTGGTGATCAGATTGTGGAATTCGCGCATTAGGCTTGGAGGAGTCCCTAAATTCAGAGTTGAATTTTGGAGGAACGGTATCCTCTACGACTTGTTGAGCGGGGTCTGTGTCGTTGCTCACTGGTACTATGGAGTATTCTTCTTCAGGGTTCACGGTTAACGAATGATCTGCCGTGGTATCCTCATTATCCATGAGCTTTGCTTCCTTTTCCCCAGTGTAAACGTTCAAGCGAACATGGAGACCTTCAAAACAGAGCCTGTGAGTATTCTGTCGTCGTGATATCTGTCACAAAAACCTCGTTACCTGGAGGTATTTCTTGGCCTTCTTTGATCGGTTGAAATTCCGTGGTCGCTTCAAATATTCGTGGGTAACAGGCGCCATCTCCGGGGCAGATCACATCGTCGGAGGAACTGTCATTTGCTACGTATGCAGAGATAAAGGGAACTGACAAAAGAAGTATAAGCAAAGAGTACTGTCGAGCGTGCATTTTGGGCAATGAACAGTTGAAGACAGTCCATTGCGCTTGCGGTGTTAAATATAAATCTTAGATCTACGGCTCGATGGCAAAATTCAGTAACAAATTTTACGTGAGCAACTATGATTGGATCTACGTGGATAGAAATTAGAGGAATATTACCCAGTAGCCGCAGAAATGCTGGCCATTTTAATCAGGACAGGAATAGATGAGAACCATCAAGAATTCACGATCTGCATGTATCTCTATCCAGATATATGTGTCCCAGTTAATCAATCTAGTTAGATTGGATTTTGATTGTGACCTAATAATTGGTTAGTGTTATTTGTTTACTCAAGGTTTATTTCGAAAACAACCATTACGGCGTAGTAGTAGCTAATACGGTGGTTCCTCACTTCTCACACACTATCCCCACATTTTCCAGTATGGCAATGGTAGAAACCGAATCCTTCGAGTTCGAGAGTAGTTACGATGACAACAGCTGCCTAGAGGATACCAACATATTCGACAACTCCCACGAGTCTCCCGAGCGATCCCTTGGCCTGTCTGAAAGTGGATTCTCCGATGCTGATGATACCGAAGTCCTTTCAAAGCATATGTTCTTAAAAACAAAGAACGGCCCCAGCGAGCATGATTTCCTATCGGAAGAATTGAGAAAGGCCCAGCAGCTGAATCTAGCCTTGTGTAAAATTAAAGAGAACTTGAGTGGAACCCGTATCAAACTCCAGGTATCGCACATACCCTATTCTGTCCTTGTATTTCCCAGGCTCACTCGTTCTGCACGGCGGCAAGCATTTTAGTAATACTGTTGGTCAAACCGAAAGCCTCTTAAACGTGTGGTCCAAACTGTTGTCCCAAACTCAACACACTCAGAAGTTACTCTCGGACTCTAACTGGGAGGGAGTCTCGCATGTATGTCTTGATCCACTCGTACTTTTTTTCCGCTGAAACTGACTTGCAATAGGATAAAATGAGAATCGAGCAACTGAAAGCGGAAAAGGAAAGGAGGGAGAGAGAAGCAAGGGAGCGCCGGGAAAGAGAAGAGCGCAAAAAAATCGAACAAGAGCAAGCCCTCAAGGCGATGAAAAATCAACAAGGTTAGAGAACTCGGCTACCATTTACCTAGTCAACGGTTATTGATATTACCAACTATACAGAGCCTGCCTCGCGAGTAGCCAACCCCAAGATGCGCAAGAGCGTTCGTGCTTCTGTTATGCCTTCTAGGAGACTCACAGCTGTCAAACCAGGCACTCGTAAGATCTAAGTATCATGCGGTGGTCTTCCCTTCCATATGTACAGTTCAAATAATATTGAGTATAGCGACCCCGAATAAACATGCTAATTGCATTGCACCACTGGGCGATTTTGCAAGCACGGCCAAATCCTCCATCGAATGCCGAATGTATTTCGGCTTTGCCATTTTTCGGTGGAATTCGTATCGATCAGTTTGAATAGTGAAATTAAAAACCGCATCCAAATAGGATGATATATAGATTTCGTGTGAACGGCAAGTATCAGAGGGTTGGGTTTATTTTTTACAGCTGTATCGTATACCTAATTTCTGATGTCGTGGGCATCCTCGGATAATATGCAAATGACACCAGAAGATCACGTAGTAAGTGTACATGTTTTCCGCATCGCTCAGCATTGCGACATAGCCTTTGATCGTGATCGTTGAATTCACACTGTATGTTCAATTCATAGCCGTCTACAGCTAATCAAACTAGCCAGACATGGTCAGAACATTTAATGCCTGATGGTAGAACATATTACTATAACTCAGTAACAAAACAGAGCCTATGGGAGAAGCCTGCGGACTTTTCTACTCCCAGCGAGGTATTCAACGCGTGATTTCTCCACTGCCAGCCTCAAAAGCTAATCCTATTTTCTAACCGTGCTTAGAAAACACAGCCCAAGAGTACAGTATGGAAAGAGTACTCAACAAAAGATGGAAAGAAGTACTACTACAACACTGAGACCAAAGTTACCACTTGGGAGGCACCGAGCGAATTAAAAGGTAGTTTCGACTCTAGCGGATTCACGTTGACGTGCGATTAATATGTGCTATAGCGCAAGAAGGTGAAGCCACCCCGGTGAAATCTCCCAACGCCAATGCCACGCCACAGCCCTCGGAACATTCAAGTCTATGGAAAGAGTACACAACGGAGGATGGTCGCAAGTATTACCACAACTCATCCACCAAAGTCACAACTTGGGAGATGCCAGCAGAGTTCAAAGGTAACCCTTGCTTATGATGTAAACGTACGTTTGTACTTTGGATACTAAGCAGACCTGGAAACGTCGATCTTCATTCACAATATAGAATCGGCAGAAAAGTCGATGGGTAAGCCCTCCCCTAAGCCTACTTCTCTCGAAGTGGCTCGAGCATCTCCTATTCCCTCCAAAATCAGCACTCCTCCATCTACCGCCAAGACAGCTACACCCCCGAGCAAGCCTGTCCCCATTATCTCGAATATATCAATTGACTTCAAGACTAAGGAGGAGGCCGAGACGGCATTTTTCAAACTGCTCAAGGACACGGTTAGTAGCAGAGCTTAGGCTTCTTGGAGAATGGCAGTCTCATGTCTATTTTCAGGGCGTTACATCTTCATGGTCGTGGGAGCAGACTATGAGAGCGGTCATCAGCCACCCTATCTACCGCTCTTTGAAATCGTTAGCCGAAAGAAAGCAGGCGTTCCAGAAATACGTTCAAGACAGGAAAAGGATCGAAGAGGTGAGTGAGATAGGCGGGGTGTCGTGGAATCACAGCTAATTCTCGAAATGATGCACAGGAAGAATATAAAGTCAGGACGCTCAAGAATCGAGGAGATTTCCTTTTGATGTTGGAAAAGCATCCGGAAATCACATCTGCATTTAGCTGGAGGTTCGTTAGTGTTTTTAACTCAACTCCCCAGCACATTGACCTCTAACACATGGACCAGGAAAGCTAAGGAGATTCTGCGACATGATTCGGCATTCCAGCATATTCGCGATGAGAAAGAGATGCGAGGTTATTATGAAGATTATCTTTACGAAGTGAAAAAGAGAGAGAAGGTATGTATCTCCGTTACACGAGGCTTTTCCCAAGACTAGCCATTCACATCCCGCTGCTTCCAGGACCAAGAGCGTATCAAGCGCAAAGAGGGTATGGTGCGATTTGCTCAGCTTCTTGAAGAGATCCCTGAGATCACCAGAGAGACACGCTGGAAGGATGCCCAGGCCATTTTCAGAGGATCGCCTGGCTTTCAGGATGTTTCTTGGGAGGCGATGGATGCTCTGGACTTTTTAGCAGTATTTGAGGAGCACATAAAGAAGCTAGAGGACGAGTACATGGACAAGAGGAAGAGAGAGAAAGAAGCGCGTATACGCACGGAGCGTAAGAACAGAGACGCCATTAGAGTAAATATTCCCCTCAACCCTTGGTCAGCATCTGTTGCTAACCAGGAAACTTGCAGGATTTGATAGAGAGCTCGATCAAGTCCGGAAGAATCACAGTAAGATCGCGCTGGGAGGATTTCTATCCTATTGTCAAGGATCACGAGTGCTATATCAGCATGCTGGGTCAGCCGGGATCATCCCCACTGGAGCTCTTTTGGGATGCCATTGAAATGCTAGATGAAAAGATCTACCAGAAGCGCAAGCTCATAACCGACATCTTAAAGGTGACGAGAGCCGTGTTTCCTTCTTTAGGGTGTTACTGACCCTCTTTTTCTAGGAGAAAAACATTGCCATCGCCCCTGATGACACGTTCAGTTCGTTCACCGAGGCATTGAAAGGCACCGAAGAAGTATCTGCGATACCCGAGGAGGAATTAAAGGCTATCTTCGAACAGGTTAGTTTTTTCTACTTCGACCACTGGGTGCTCCTAGCTAACCACTGGGCTCAGATCCAGAAAAAAGCTATCAGTAAGCAAAAGGAAGAGCAAAGAAAGGAGCAGAAGCGCAAAAGAAGAATCGCGGATGATTTCAAATATCTGCTAAAGCACCTGAAGCCCCATGTCTCTGTTGATACTCATTGGAGCGAGGTGAGTTACCTAGGTAGATCGGTATCGTGGGCGAGCCATTAACTGTTCAACTAGGTGCGCCCTTCAATTGAAAATGAGGAGGAGTTTAAGGCTGTGGAGTCGGAAGAGGAGCGCCAGCATTTGTTCCAGAAATATCTGGACAGGTTGAAGGTAGTTCACATCATTTAGTGTTTTTGATGCCGCGTCTCACGAAAGCTTAATTCCCAATAGGAGAAGGAAAAAGAACGGGCAGAAGACAGTGAAGAAGGCACAGTGAAAGCCGAGGAAGGCGAGCTGGATGATAAAGAGTCCTCCCGTAAGAGGAAACACAAGAAAGACCGCAAGAAAAAGCACCACAAGTCGCGCCGCCATAGAAATGACTCGGATGCATCCGATAGTGACGATGAGCGCAGAAAGCATAAAAAAAAGGTACGTGCCTAAGCTACTCAGCTGCCTATGGTTGTTTCGTTAGTAAGCGTGTTTCCCATCAACAGAAATCCAAACGAGATGATGATGCTATGAGCACTTCTAGTATTGAGGAGGGTGAGGCTAGAGATGAAGACTATGACTACCATCATCGATCCCACCGCAAGTCTCGTCGGGAAAGCCACTCGAGGTCGAGAAGATCCAGAGACTATTATGAAGACTAGGCCATCTTTTATGTGAAATCAATGCTTTTTAAACAATGTTTGAATGTAGTTATAGAATGTTTTAAGTGAAGATGTCGCAAGCTGTGGTTTTTTCATATTAAATCATGTACCACCTAAAGTATTCGTCTGCCATTTTGTTTATTCACAGGGCACCTGAGTATATATTTGAAGGAGTATTACATAGTACATGTTTCTAAAAAATAAGTTCAAAACCCGAAAAAGAAGCAATGAATGAAGCGTTGTTTGCTAGAGTATCTTACATATATAATAATGTTGGCCAGGTTCGCAAAATAGAGGATAATGAAGTATTGTCTACTGTTGGTTACACTCGGGCGTAGCTGCTTCTTCATCGTCGTCTTTGTTTGCTCCACGGCGAGATCGGAGTGGCCTAAGTCGTCTGGAAGGCTTGGTTGGCTTACTCTCTTCAGCTACACTGGCGTCGTTCGACACCATTGATTTGATTTCTGACGAGACAGTATCTGTACTTTCCAAACGAGCTTTCTTCAATGATGTTCTTGTTGAGCGCCTTGTAGGACTTACTACCTTGGTCTCAATCTCCACCGCAACATCAACCACTTTACGCTTAGGTGATACAATAGCTGACGAGATTTCAGAAGTTGAATTGGAAGCTCTACTGCTACGAGTGTGTCGCTTCGCTGGAGGATTGTTTTCTGGTGATTTGATTTCTTCTTTGGTGTTTGACATCAACGAATCGATTTTTCTCTTCAACTTGTCATTTTCCAGTTGCGCTTGAAGAAGAGCATCCGCAGTTTGACGGCTTTTGGATATCTCGTTGTTTTTCACTAGAACAATAGTACGATACTCCTTTCGAAGAACTTCGTTCTCGGACCGCAATTGATCCAACTCATTGTTTAAGCTACGCACGACATCCAATTGATCATCCGGAGTATCATGACTGGGCTCGACTTCAGAAGATTCCTTGGAGATTTGGGTTTCAAGCTTCAGAAGTTTCTTGCTAGAAAACTCGACCTCACTTTCACGCTGATGCAATGATTGTTGCAACCCAGCAAGTTTTTGCTGGCCCACGGACAAATTCTCCGTCAATTCACGCACTTTATCTTCCAATTCAACAACCTTGAGGGATTTGAGTTTGTTTTCTTTGGCGAAGAGTGCTTGGTTTCGGTCAATCTCTAGCTGAAGCTGTTTTTCGGTAGCTTCATATTTGTCTTTCTCCGAAAGCCAAGCTTTCTCCTTTTTCTCAAATTCCTCTGCCAACGTCTCCAATGCTAGCTTGCCTTCTTTCTTCAGATTCATAATCTCTTTTTCCGTTTCTTGTTTGTAGTTTGTCAAATCCTTGCGGATATTACGGAGCTCAGATTCTCTATCAGACAACTCACTGTTGAGAAGGTTTACAGCTTTTTCGTGTTCGCCGGATGTCAACTCGGATGTTACTTGTTCGATCTTATCTTTTGAATGAGCCAATTCTTCGACAAGAAGTTCGTTCTCGCGCTTGAAGGATGAAATTTCACTGGCAGAAATTTGAAGTTTTTCTTCCAAGTCGGACATCTGACTCTTCAAACGACTAATTTCTTCCGCATTTGACAGCTGCTCTTTAAGATCGTTGCCAAGGTTCTCGAGCTCCTCGGAGAGATCTTTGATCTGTTCACTTTGATCCTGGACTTGATCTTGGAGAGTCATTTGCTTTTCATTGGCAACATGAAGCTTTTTATCAGCCTCGGCTAGCTCTGTCTTTAGATCCATTGCTTCCTGAGAGATATTGGCTGATGCTTCTAATTGTGTTTGCAAATCTGCAACAGAGGCGATGAGTTCTTGATGTTTGCTCTCCAAATCCGAGTTTTTCGTTTGTAATTGAGCATTCTGTTCCTTCATCTTCAGGATTTCTGATTGAAGAGACTCGACATCTGCTGCAAGCTCTTTTGCGCTTGTTGTTTGATCAGAAGCCATCTGTTCAGTAATCTCAAGATCTCGTTCGGTTTCGGAAATCTTTGCACGTAACTCATCTATGGTTTGAGTGTATTTGTTCTCGATTTCCTTGATCATCTCATCCCGAGAAGTGACAACAAGCTGAGAGGCATCGAGCGCTTGTTGAAGTTCATCCAATTGTTTCGAAGATGACTGTATGTCTCGAGCATGAGTCTCCTCCAGTACCTTTAACTTATTCTCCTGTTCATTGATTAAACTCTTGGAAGAATCAAGGCTGCTTTCGGATTCTTTAAGTTGCTTGCGAAGAGATTCAATTGCTTGATTGTGTTCTTCCTGCAGCTGTTTGATCTTGATTTCGAAATCATGTGTTGCCTGGTTGGAAATATTCAACTCCTGCTCTTGCATTTGTTCTTTGACATTATCGAGCTGTTCTGATAACATATAGTACTTTTGTTTGAAAGCCTCACTTTGAGCTCGTTCATTTTTCAGCAACTCCAAAGTCTTGGTAAGTTCCAACTCATACGCGTGAAGAGCTTCGACTGCATTTTGATAATCTTGAACGGGAGTATAACTTCCACCTTCAAGTTTGGAATTCAACTGCTTGTACTTCTTCTCGGTTTCCGACAATGTGTTCCGAAGAATTTTCAACTCGTTATTAGAATCCTCCAATTTACCCTCCATATCTCTAATCTTGCCAGAATACAAATCGATAGTAGCCTTCAATTTCTCACTGCTTTCCATTTTCACAGCGGCAACGCTTTCTTCTAGGGAACGCTCGAGATCTTGAATCTGATCAGCATGGATCTCTTTCAATTGTCTAATCTTTTCGGCAGAGTCCTCATTTGCCTGGGCCAGAGCTTCTTCAGCTTCATCGCATTGAAGTTCAATCTGTGTATTCTTCTCTTTGAGTGTCTCCTTGGTCGACTCCAAGTCGCGTTTGACATTGGCGATCTCGTTAGTTAATTGGGCACATCTTTCTTTTTCGTGCTCAAGTGATTTGACAATGTTGCCTAGTCGATCGTCACTGTTGCTAGCGCTAACTTTCCACTCCTCTAGTTCTTTGTTTGCTTGAGCTAAATCGTCGCTTGCTTTTTGCTTTTCAATTTTCAGCTGATCGAGTTCGGCTTGATTTTGCTCAACATATGAAACAAAATGTGAAAGAGTTTTTTCGAGCAAACTCTGAAGTGCTTGAATCTCTTCCTTGTGCTCCTGCATGATTGAAGTATGCTGCTGCTTCAGAATAGCAATCTTCAAATGAAGCTCACCTTTGATAGCAGTAACCTCTTGTAGACTCTTCAACGAGTCCTGGGTTTGCGACTGTTGCTCGCCAAGAAGTGCTTCTGTTTCGGCAATTTTCTCCTCGTACTGAGTCAGTTTACCTCTCAGAGACTCGCATTCTTCTTGTGACTTTGTAAGCTGCTCCAAAACGAGATCTTTTTCCTCGAAAGCAGAATCCAGCATTCCTTTAAATTCTACCTCCAACTCGTTCTTTTGCTGCTCAGTTTGCTCGGTCAACTCACGTGCTTCGCCAAGCTCGGATCTCATTTTTTCAAGCATCTCTTCATATTCTGCCTTCATCTCTTCTACTTGGCGTTGAGATTGCTCACGAAGCTCATCCAATTTCAACTTGCTCTTCTCTACTTCTTCTGAGAGTTCCAACTCCTTTGAATCAAGATTCTCTTGCAGATCACTTAGTTGAATAGCGAGCTGCTTAGTGTTAGATTGGAACTCTGCAATTTTGCGCCTCTCAGCTTCGAGGGTCTCTTGCATCTCAAACATACTAGAGTCGCTTCCTTGCATCGCTTGCTTGAGCTCGGCATTGAGATTTTGTGACTGGACTAATCTCTCAGATAAATCATTCTTTTCATGATTCAAACTGGAAATCAGATCCTCGGCCTTGGAAAGTTGAGTCTTGGCTTCCTCATAATTACTGGACAATTCTTCGCCTTGAGTACTTAGCTGAGTGATCTGAGAATCCGATGCTTCTAGCTTTTCCTTAAGATCGGAAACCAACGATTGCAAATCTTGAACCTCCGCAACTTTAGAATTAAATTCAGCTTTGAGCGTATGGAGCCTAGCCAAATCTTCGTTCAATTCGGTAGCAGCCTTTTCAGAGAGTACCAAGCGCTCCTCTAACTGCACCAACTTTGACAAAAGTTCAGTATTTCGATCTTCTAGAGATTGGCGTTGATCATCTACTTCTTGGTAAGATTTCTGAAGATTCTCATTTGTTGAGGTCATTTCGGAAGCCTGCTGCTCTAGCTGATAGATCGTTTCTTTCGTAGAGGAATGCTCAGCAACAAGAGAGTCATACTGGCTCTGAATGTCAGATATTTCTTTCTTAAGAGAATCATTCTGAGCAACAGCCAATTCCTGCTCTTCAGAAAGACGGCGAATATTATCCTCAAGCTCCCTCGATTTCTCTTCATGGGTACTTTCCATTGCTGTAAGCTGGGTTCTCAATTCTTCTAGGTCACTGTTAGCGTTATCACGAGCCTCCGAAATGAGTTGAATTTCCTCCTCCGCTTTCTTTGCTTCATGTGACATCTGCTCCTTCAAAAGTGCGAGTTCTTCTTGTTTCATAGTTTCTAGGTGAGCCTTAGCCTCTTGTAGCTTCTCAAGCTCCGCCTTGACATTGTTCAGCTCATCTTGACTATTTTGAACAATCTGCACATGTTCCTCTGCGATGGTCTCTAATTGAGCTTGGTAATCTTGGATTTCTGCTTGATGATTTTGTAATTCTATGTCGTACTCCTCTTGAAGTTCATTTAACTTTCGAACGGCATTTTCTATTTCCGCTTGTTTTTCTTCAAGTTGAGTGTTGAACTGCAGAACAAGCTCATCAGCTTCAGCATTAATCTCTTCGACTTGCTCTTCAAGCAAAGTTTTTGCTTCAGTGAGAGTTTGAATCTCAGTCTGAGAGGCCAGTAATTCCTTCTCTTTGTTCTCTACAACGGCGTTATACTTGCTTTCAATATCGGCAAGCGATTTTTTGGCGACCTGAATTTCGGCGTCACGCTCTTCGATAGCCTCTTTCTGCGCTCTCCGGTATTCCTCCATTTGATTCCGAGTTTTCTCGATGGTAACCTGCAACGATTTGATAGACTTCTCATACTCGTCGATTTTTTCTTGATATGCATTCTGAATGGATTTGGATTCCATTTGTAAGAATCGCTCAGTTTCAGAGTATACCTCGGCATTCTTCTGAATAACACATTTGTTGTACTCTAGGGACGACTTGAGTTCATGCAGATAACTGCCAAGTGATTTAAGCTCTTGAGGCAAAGTCTCCAGCTGTTGATTTGATAGCTCCGATTCAACAAGCTCCTTTATAGATGAAATAATCTTTTGACGATCATCTACTAAAGTATTTACACGGGCAGAAAAGTCGTCTTTTTCTTTCTTGATCTTGGTCATCTCATGAGTCACCCGATCAAGAATCTCCGTACTGGTTTTCTGAGAAACGATGCTGACCCGCTCCGCTTTTCGGTTGACCTCAAAGTTATTACTTTGCTCTGTGTCAGCTCCTTCTTGGTTGATTTCATTTCTATCATTATTGAACCCTGGGAACCAAGTGCGTCTTCTAACCTTTTGCGCAGTTTTAATCGCTGCGGAAGAATTCATGTGTGTAGAAGTGAGGATCATTCTTTTAAGCTTCTCATAGTGGGAAAGCAGCCTGGTCTTTTCCTCTTCCTTCTCCTTGAGCATGGTTTGCAGCTTTTCGTCAGGGTTGGGCCCCTTAGTATCTTCGTCATCTTTCTGATTTTTAACTTCGTCAAGTTGCTTCTTCAAGGAGTTGATTTGTTTTCTATATCTCTTTAGAAGAACTTCATCAGTAAGAACTTCATTAACCTCGGGTTTGTTGCTGATAGTCTTGGCTCTGCTGGCAAATTTGAGCGTACTGGTCGTTTCTTCATAAAAATTACTTGCAGTAGTGATGGCACAGATAATAGCTGTACGGGCATTCCCACCAAGTGATGGCTGTAAGATTCTAGTCAGTTTCGAGTCACGATAAGGAATATGTCCACGGTCGTTCTCTTGTTCGGCTAGCTTAGCAATGACTGTCCCCAGAGCAAGCAAACTTTTGTTAATGTGTCCTCCTTCTTTCAAACGGATACCTTCAGCACCAGTTTGACCAACTCTTTCTGAACCAGCCAAATCGACGAGATTCAAGGATGATACTTTAACTGCTCCACCCACATTACTTTGTGAATCACGTTTCGACTCCTTGGATCTTTCTCTACTTTCGATAACCATACGAAAGATCGTATGAGAACGACTACTTCTCTCGTTCATATTTGTTTCACCAACGTGTCGATTGCTTTCTCCTTTCTTCATGAGTTGTATGACTTCCTCAGGACTAAGCACGATAGCTTCGGTGAGTTTTCCTACAAAGACACCACGTGTAGGGTCTTGACGGATATTCAAGTTTTCGTTTTCTGGATTCAACAGATCCTTGATGACCTCGTTGTATATTTCCAAATAAGAGACGCGCAGAAGAAACTCTCTATCAGGGGTCTCCAATATGTAGCGAAATATATCTTCGATCGCCATAGGGATAATACCAGGCTCCTCTTTGGTACCGTGCATAGTAAACTATGATGACAAAATTGCCAAAGTTAGTGAATCTTGTAAGGCGTACACTTAGAATACTCTGTTTATCTTACCGTTTTACCAGAAGAAGTTTGACCATAAGCGAAAATGGTTCCTTTAGAAAATAACCGTGTGAGTTGAATAATAAACAAAACCAGATCATAACCAGTAAACTACCATTAACTCCGTTCATGGTGGAATGTATAATATTCTTTGCCACGACATCGTATATTTCGGTTGTATCTGCTTCTTCGGAGAAAATTTTGTCTAAATAATAGAAGCTAGCTTAGAGAACAGCAAAACAGGGTCTCAAAATACTTTAGAGTATACCAAAGTAGTATGTTGACGTAGGCGCCCGATTATCTTGTGAAGCTAAGCATATACTATTTCCTTCGATTGTCCATTCGGAACGTTGTCCACTACTAATTTCCCGTTGATTTAAGGGTCTTGCCCTGATGGCAACATTGATTTTATCAGGATCCATTGTTCCAGCAATGTGTTGAGTTCGTGTGAAGGATCGATATATGTTTCAATGGCAAATACAGGTATAGCTCGTTAAAAGTAGTTCAGCTATGCCTAAAGGAATTCTAAGAAAAGTATAAAGAACTGAAAAGATTCACAATAACGCTAGAAACAGAAAGAGGTTAAATGGTAGGTGAGCATTAGCTGTGATTGTGATTATGGCTTTATCGAAGCAAATGATCCTCTTCTAGATGTTTTTCCATAAGAAAACAATTCAAAACACTATCGGATATCCGCCAATCAGTTATCATAAGTGGTGGAAAACAGAATTGTTTATTTTGATTAAATGCTCAAACTACATGTGGATACTCAAAATTTTTCTCATTCTTGTTGATCATATGAATTGTGTTAGACAATCGATTTGTTGAGTCTTCGGAATAAGCTTACGATGTGTCGGATGTATCAATGCTATGTAATTTAGCAGATATGTTACGCAATTCGTCGACTTCGAGGATTGTCAAAATCTACTTATATATAACCGAGTCTAATTCAAGATTAAAATTAATTTCTAGGGTCAGCTTAACGGACCCCATTGTATGAGCCAATTTGTAGAAACCAAGTTTTACATGACAAATTTCCAAGGTGAATTTGCTTCTAGAATAAGCCAAGTATCAGTTGGCGCTTCAAGACCGTGAATAGAGATGACGCAAACAGATACACCACTAACACCTTGGAATAAATTGGAATATATCTACTCCTCCCTCTGCTTTCAGGGAAAAAGTCGGTGAGTACTTGATTGAGATATCCGCGCTAGTGACGCGACTTGGTCTTTTTCGGATGTACTTATTGAAGGCAATTTTTTTACGTCTTTAAAGACTATCAAGCTGGTCATCTCAAAATATCATCGCCCACGCAACGAATCCTTCGACTCAAACCATCGATCCCACGATTAAGTCCGGAACTCAATTAAAAACGTTAATATCTCTTTCCTCCTCGCAAATGCCGTGTTATTTTTAGCTCATTAATATTACATTTAGCTCGCAGATAACCACTGCTGTTAATACACCCAACACAGATGTATGCGATTTCTCCAGCAACCCGATTCCCGTGGACATCGCAAATCGCCATCACGAAAAACACAAAGTGGTTGATTTCGTTTGGAACCAGCGAGGAGCCTGTTTAGCCTCCATCGATGAATCCGGAAAAGTGGTTTTGTGGGAAAACAAGGTCAGTACCTGGAATAGAGATTCTTGAAGCTTCCCCGACTAAATTAGAGATATCTCAACACAGACTTACATTAACGAATGGTTGTGTATATACGAGGCTAATTTCGAACAACCCGTGATCCATTTCGAATGGCTACATACCGATAGAGATGTATGAATCACTTTGCATATTGAAACGCGCATTCATCTCGACTAACTTTTGGGGTTCATATTAGTATCATATAAAGTCTCCCTTCAAGCAAAATTTAGACGACACCCAGATGGATACAACTGAAGATGGCACATGCCATTTCTCTAGATCCCCGTTTAAAGGGCCTCGCAATCCATTCGGTCATTTGGCATTTCTGGTTATTTTGGCCTCTGGAAGGGTTCGTATTCTTTCGGAATGATTTTATTGTAACGTAATTCTGATACATACTATCTACTCTAGATTGTCGTTCACTTTCAACACGAAGGGACGTTATTCTCCCAATTGGAGGCATCTCTTCCCTATTTCGGTGGAAAGAATGGCGATGGCAACCGTATCTCTCATTGTGATGTTGTTCTTACGGATAGTGCGTTGCCCAGCTCATCTGTTTCCTTTTTCCTGTTCTAAATGATCTCTCTGGCTTAGATGGAAAACTCTTGTTGGCGGTATACCAAGCAAATTCCCAAACCAAGATGCTATCTCTCTTTGAAGTGGTTGTCCAGTTTTTAGCGGTTGATCCTGGTAGTTACATATTTTTGAACCGAGAATGGATGTTTCATTTTATTCACCATTACACAAGCTTTAGCTATTCAATGCGAATCGGTTGCCAAGATCCATCTATCAGATCAGGCCATAGACTCCCATTTCTTGGAGAATCCGCACTGCTCGCTACTACATCTCAAATTATTACCCCCCACTAGTGAAAGAAACACACGGATCCTAATCATCACTGGGACAAACCAAGGTACAGAAATTTACTGCTGAAGCAGGTTAATTGTGGTCTGACCCATGATCTCTAGATGCTCCGGACGCGAAGTACATCAGTAAACTTTACTGTTGGGAATTGAAAGAATCTGAGGTGCAGTTGCACTCTGCCTTTCGGAATATCGGCTCTTCAGATTCAGACAAACCGCCCAGCATTACAAAGCGGGTATATGGTCAAATATTATATTTAGAAGTAGAGCACAATACTGAAAACAGGGCTACTGGTGTAGATACTAGATTATGTCTGCAACGCCGAGATTGAGGAGGCCATCGTTACATGTGTTGTTCTGCTGAAATCAAAGCAGCAGATCTGTCTCGGCCTTTCAAATGGAAAACTTGAACTCAGGGATAGGTCAGTAAGATTGGCCGCCTGGGCATTAGCCCGCCTGTTGCCCGAATCTCAACTAACTCATTCTTTACTTGAATTAGCATAACTTTGAGTTCAGTTGGTTATACAAGTATATGTGGCAATGAGGATGAGCGACCCAGTAAGTGCATACAATGGTATCGTACTAGTATCAAGCATTCACCCAGATTGCGCCAAAGCCTTCCCTTTAGATTGTTGCGCTTCTCCAAACGATATTTTCCTCCTTGTGTTAGATTCAACTGGACAATTCCGTAAATTACCACTTGATATTGCTTTTGATTCAGGTAAGGTTATCAGCCCTTCTCAACATCAACTTGAAATGCCCTAAATGGCGATGTCTATATAGATATAACAATCGCTACAAATCAGCTGAGTTGCCAACTGGCTCTATGCATATTGAACAACGTCGATCCGACTGATTTAATTGAAGCGGTTCTTCGATTAACGAAGCAGAACAAAGACAAGAGTAAAACACTAGATTTGAGAGATTGACAGTGACCTTTCCTAATACAGATTGAACGATCACAGAATTCCCGGAAAAGATCCTCAAAAGGCTTCACGTTGTCTTGTATACTGCTGCCGAGAGACATGAGATTACCCTCGATTTAGCTTTGATCAGACGAGTCTCTGCTACACAGCTTCTCATGTTCAAATATGCCAATGGGAAGCCAATACAATTCATCAACGTCTACCTAGCTTTGCAGTATCAATTCATTCACGAAGCCTTTATGGCTAGTTGCCGCGAAGATCTTGACGAGATCAAAACTTATCTTGAGGAGAATGTGAAGGATTTAACATTCAAGCCACAAGAATTTGATCCGGATACTATAAAGTCTCTCCTTCCTCTTGTTGCATGGGTTCTGGATAGCTGCGTATTCATTTTACGAAATACGGATTCCTTTTTCAAAATAACTGGCCCACCCAAAACAGCATCAGGTACATCTCGAGTTGAACCAAGTCGGGTTACGCACGACATGCATTTTAATATCATATTTATAGACACTGCTTCGGATATATATTCAAGTCCCTCCCATTTGGCGCTTTATTATCGACCACATCTAGTGTTCAATATTCGAAACATTCTTTTCCTGATCAGTGGACTGAAGCTTCATCTTGAGCAGAGCAACTCTGAAGAAAGCAGAGAATGCTTAAAAGCCCTCAACGAAATAATGGCAACGCGACCAGTTAAAATCAACGACCTGCATGACTACTTTGGCCAAATTTCGTCCGTTATCGAAGAGCAGAAGAAATCCTTGGGTAATGTTATCTGGATGTAAGCACGAGTCCACTCGATAGGTTACTGATATTTTACATGCTTAGGCGCCGATCGGCATGAAATCGATAGCATTACTGTTGCAGAGTCAGTTGTCTCTTCACAGCTTCACGACTCGGTTAAACAAATTCAAGAGAAATTCACGCAGCACTTCGCTGCGCTTTTCGAGGCTACAAACATTTTCTTTTACGACTTGGAATGGTTGGAGTTGCGCAAGGTTGACCAAGGATTAAGGTCTAAATTGGATTCCAAGAAGCAATTCGAACATGCTAAAGGGTGTATCGACGTTATTCGCAAGACTCGGCTACTGAAAGCAAATCACATTTCACAATGCAAAAGGTTTGACCTACCTTATCCCCTCCACAGGTGACACGTTTGCTTATGCATCAGCTATTTTTTTACCAACCAGATGCCTTCGTTACTCGGCCGCGGAAATCGATGAAAACGATCCACATGGGATGCTCACTCCTTGGCAGTCCATGTTCCGCAAGGTTTGTGTTTGCGGCGGGGCCTGGGAGCTACTGATACCTACCGCGCTAAATGTGATAAGCACCAAGCAAGAGATACCATTGTGAGGTCTATTGGATAGGCTTGTACCGGTCACCCCTATGTATATGCTAATTCTCACAAGTCATGAATCTGAATCTTGGACCTGAATTCCCTCCATGCCAATAATCAAATCAAAAAATCTGTAAAAATAAACCAACTATTAAACTAATCGCAGATGTGGACAAACCTGGACTAGCCAGCACTGCCAGTCGGAACAATAGTGTAACTGACCATCCAACACTCAATGAACGCAATTGGTGACCATGTTTGTATTAATTCACAATACCTAACTCAAGGCAATCTGTTCGACATATCGGATAATGCATCCCATGACGCTACATTATCGACAGATAGAAGGTAAGCGTATATAATAATAATAAGAACAATAGAGATCAGAATCCTACAATCAGGGTGGTAATGATGATTCGGATAATTATCGACCACTCTACAATCAGGATTGTAATGATGATTCGGGTTATCAACAACCGGGTGGTGTCGCTCCCAACGTCATATATCGTACGAGTAGGCCTGCTGATAATATCCATCTGCGACCAACCAGGTCTGGTTGGTGTGACTGCAGATGACCATCCCGTGCATCACATCAGCACCTAGACCTAACGTGGACAGAGGAAGAGGGACGATGCTCCACCAACTAGAGGAAGAAGTACAATGTCCTACCAGATATGTCACACCCACCCAATCTGGCAAATCGAGAAGCAGATCACCTGTCATCGAATAGCATTTATTTCCGTGGACTGTGGAGAGGATCGCGGTTAAAACCTTGACAATCGATGACATGTGCTTATCTGACAATCGGTGTATCTGGCGTTAGGTTGGATACCCAAGACTATTACTATGCAGCTGGGTGAGTGCTTGGTATCTATCAGGATGGGTTCTGATACGCAACATAGCAAAATGGACTGTCGTTTATAATACTAGGATTAGATTAACTATATACATGAATATCTACATCACAATCAACGGATGGAAAGGGCGTGGAGGATATCGTGGATTCCGTCGAATCGCGGTGTGGTTTAAAAGAAGCAAAGCTCTGCTTTATGCTCTTCAAGGAAATCCCGAATCTCCTCGTCGTTGACCCAGACCTGATAATCCAACAGGCCGAGGAATTCTTTCTCCATGAGGTTCACCTGCGCGGTGGTGAACACCCCAGAAATCTCGGCCATGGCGCGATTGTTTAAACTCTCCTCCCCGTATAAATACTTCGAAGCGACCAGCAAGCTCGACAGAAAGATCCGGTGGGAGGTCCCGTACTCCCCCTGGGCCCTTGCGGGAAGTCTCGCCTTTAGTCGGTAGACGTATATAAGTGCAACCACCCCTGTGATGGTGTTAATTCCCGACCTTTCGGTGAGACGCTCAATGAACAGCAAGAGCTCTGGTAAGGAAATGTGCACTAATGGGCGATTTTTACAGTTCAAAAGGCTACACATCGATTCGGCGGTGAAATCTGATGGCTCGATTAGTACGATGTTGGAGGTGGAACGGGGATGTCTATGGACTTACTGATCAATGTGTGTGGAAGAGCCTTGTAGTTAGGGTTATGTTGGGCGCGAGCAATCGAGTAGGCCATGGTTTGGTATTTGTGTGGTACTGAAATGGAGTGAATGCAGTATATAAAAAGGTGGAAGAAACGTGAGGATGAGATGCAAAAAGTGGGAGATCTGACTCTCCATCGCGCGCTACCGCTGCTATTTAAAGAAAACATATCGGAAGATATCAACGGATCCTACTGATGGATCATTATTCACTAACCTTAAATATATTCAATTGAAACGTCTGGGATGCTGTTCGTGACATATACATATTTATTGAAGCAATGGCCCAGTATCAACCTACGTTTCAGGGCCTTTTGGACGCAAGAGATCTGGAACCCAGGCTAATTGCTAGTCGGAATTTCGTTGAACCCATCTATTCTTGTTGCAATGCAGCCAAAACACTGAAGGTTGTTGTCACTTTATGCCTTCGAATCAACACCTTGGGTCACTCTGGCAAATTTCTTGGGGATAGGGGCCGATACACGATAGTAGGCATTGCATCTGCGTGGGAGCTGTATCTCAACTATATAGTCACCACTATCCTGAGCACGAGCATATACTATATTTAGCCACACGACACTCGACGAAAACCATACAGATGTGCTTCCCCTCCCCTAAACTGTCGTATTTCCTCTGCAAAACCATCGCATTCCTTCGGCATTGACTAACACGTGCGGAATGGCCTGATTAAGGTCTCGGTGATTACGATACATCTAAAGCGCAAGATCTGTGATATTTTAATAAGCTAAAGGAGGATATGTCCGTATGGATATTCGGTGATCGCAATATTGTGCTACATACATATAGCCGTGCAGTGGTTCAATGGTTAGCTCAATGGTTGGCCCGATGCTGGTTGCGAATGCCTATCAACACAAATTAGTGGGCCACCATTGTATGCGTTAGACCGAGGCATGCACTCCTCAACAGTCTTAAAACTCCCCATTGTCTATTCAACTGCCGGTCA
The DNA here is from genome assembly GCA_002104905.1 of Basidiobolus meristosporus CBS 931.73. Classification (NCBI taxonomy): domain Eukaryota; kingdom Fungi; phylum Basidiobolomycota; class Basidiobolomycetes; order Basidiobolales; family Basidiobolaceae; genus Basidiobolus; species Basidiobolus meristosporus. The sequence continues at coordinate 14,907 of MCFE01000025.1, read as the reverse complement.
AAGGTTTTCCCTCCAAATCTCCTTAATATGATTTTTGGGGAAAACTAGGGGGTGGGATCAAATAAAGTTAGCATGGAATAAACCTTAGGACTGAAATAGAAAAAACTTCCTGTGGCTGGGGAGTATTTCGATTTTGATATTAATCCTAGAGCTGGTGGAATGTTGCCATTGAAAAAATGCTTCTAGAAATAGTTAGGTGCTGTTGTTGAAAAATGCTTCTAGAAATAATTAGGTGCTGTTGTTGAAAAATGCTTCTAGAAATAGTTAGGTGCTGTTGTTGAAAAATGCTTCTAGAATTAGTAAAAGGTTTTGTAAGGCGCCGAGATGATCATCGCACGTGAAGAGCAAACAGCCCTCCCTTATCGCAATCAGGGAGCAGATAAACCTTATAGGTCATTTAGAGAACATTGGCACTGATAATTGCATTTGGGTTCAAGGGGTTCGGTTCTGTTTCTCGTGGCCCATGTGGTGCAGAATTCCTTGATTGGTGGTACTGACGTTGTTGGTTAATATCACGAATAAGTTAACCGAGAAGTCGTAAATATTTGTTAGTGTGTGGAATTTCACCTTGACCATGGTCACGAAGCAGGTTAACGTGTAATTGGTTACCAAATACTCCTGAGCAAAAATCGCTCATCACCTGCTACTCTGGATTTGGGCGAATCAGGATCTCTGGGAATGAGGGATTTTCGCTCCCAATGAAATTCTATTGAAGATATTGCATTACTTGGGGCTAGGAAACATTGCCAAATATATATAACCGTATTGGCAGCGCTAATAGATTTCACCGTGCTGCCATATTATTCCATGATTATCAAGAAGAAGCTATCACTAGAGATATTGTTGGAGCAACAGGTTCTTGCTTTCAACGGCTCACCGCCCGAGTCCGCGGGTGCTCTACTGAGGGGTAGCGTGATACTGAATCTTAAGGAGGCGATATCTTTCGTCTCGTTAGACCTCCAATTGCTGGGGGTTGTTTATCAAAATTGGAATGAAGGTAAGAGAGTAGACGCACACTATTGACCAGAAGTTCGTTTGGGCTAATTATCGTTTGTCCTTTCAAGTTCGTGGTAACCAGTCAATTTTGCATTTTTCAAATAACGCTTTGGTTGATAGAAGATGGGAACTTGTGAAGCCTGGACCAAAAAACCACACTTTGCCGGCGGGTGTACATACCTTTGACTTCGAGTATGTCTTCAACGGCTCTTTGCCTGTGACCATCCACTTGGATAACGGTGGGATCGAATACAAGCTGGAAGCAACCTTATATCGAGGCTTTTTGCGAGGAAACACGGTGACGAGAAAGGAAATCATTGTTCGTCGCTACCCTGATTTGTTCAATTCCGAGCTTGCCCAGGCTGTCCATCTCTGCTCCGAATGGAGCAATATCCTAACATACGAAATCAGCCTGCCTAGCAGGATGGTGGGATTCGACGAGAATATTCCTGTCGACTTCAAGCTTGACCGGATCCGGTCTACCACCCAAATCCTGAAAGTTGGTTGCTATATCAGAGAGAATATCACCAACCATATACCCAAGGCTGACACTAATCTTGTTGAGGAGAGTTGGATCAAGCTGAGCAGCATCTCCCCACGGGAATTACAGTCTCAATCTCTCTCTTTAAATGTCCGCATTTCTCCACGCAACGTTCACTTCAGTTGCAATACCAAATGGTTCACTGTCGACCATATATTGGCTTTCAAAGTCAAATTGAAGGATGCGCACTTGGGAACCAGAGTAGTCTCTCTAGAGGTGCCAGTGCTCGTGTTGTCATCGAACACCAGGGACGTAGTCCAGTCGTTGCCGCCATACACGTTCTCAGAGACTCCCAACTCGCCATTTGTACAACCACCTCCTTACATCGAGAACGAGAACCTTGTGTCTAGAGCAATATCCGTGTGAAGTAATTGTATAGCCCCATGTAAATAAACAACACCTATATGATACATATTATGAAATCAAGGTTTATTAATATAATGTACATACAGTGTAAAAGTAAGGTTGCGTTGTTGTTAATCCTCATCACTTGAAGTGATCCCGGCTTCGTCTCTCTCATTGCCGTCGTCATCATCGTCCCCTAAGAGAGCACTCAAGGAGATAGGACCGCTATGTGCCTGTGATTTATGTTGATGATTAGTGAATGAGCAAGAACATTAGAATTCTACGTGAAAAATACCTTGGGCTCCTCAGTGGATGGCTTTTTCTTTTTCGAATCGGAGTTGACTCCCGATTCGATATCCTTTTCCAAATCTGAAAAGCTATCCGAGTCTGATCCCGAGCTAGACCCCGAGCTGGAGCTGGACCCGGATGAGCTGGATCCGGAATCGGACTCTGAGCCGGAGGAACTCGAACCAGACCCGGAGGAAGAGAATGAAGAGGAACTGAATGATCCACGCTTAGTATCTTTCCTGCCTTTATCTGTCCGGGAAGGTGATCGTGAGGGAGAGCGGGCTGGACTGGGTGTGCGTGGATAAGGCTCTGGTGGAGGCGCTTTGATCTCTGGAACTTCAACTTCTTCGAATTCGTCCCCTGATTTCTCGTCGTCTCCATCCAATTCCCCGAGCTCAGCATCGAGGGCTTTGTCAATCTCCTCCTCTAACATCGTGTCAAGATCCAGGTCCATTTCATCACCATCCTTCTCAGAGCCTGGAGTAACCCCGACACCTGGTGATTTGGGGACGCTTGACGAAGCAGGTAAGACTAGGGAAGGTGTGGGATCTAATTCCATATCTGTCGCCTTTGAACGTCGAACATTCTTCAAAGTAAATGCGGAGGCTTGACGTTCAAGTGTAAAAGTCTGGATAATGAGTTAGCATCGAGGTAGCAAAACCATTGAAGAAGAATGCATACCCCTGTCTCCTCATCGTAAATAAGAAGACATTCTATATCTTTGGAGGGAGTCTGGGTGCCCTTGAAAGAATGGGTTTCCCCTTCCTTAAAATCGGATAGGTTAGCTTGAACAGAAAGCGGAATTCCAAGCTGTGTATACCTGGTGACTCTGGAATTCGACAGAAAACTGGCCGTCAGCCTCCTTTTGTAAGGTTGCATCTTTGGCGTAATCGATCGAATCGGGCTTGAAATTGTCTAGGGATGGAGAGAAATAAGTATGTCGTACGCACAACAAAACGGACCTCGAGTTTTCCTACATCTGAACGTATAGAAGGAGTCGTCATTCTTGTCTTCGAACGTAGACCCAACTTTGATGTCATACACACCAGGCTTAAAGTAAGTCGAAGTCATTTGCCCACCCAGTACTGGAGTAGAGAATCAGAGCTGATAATTTAAATAACTAGACACTACTTGAAGAATTTTTTTCCATCAAATGAAAAAGAAACGTCTTAGCCTCAGCCAGCATCAAACAGATCAAGTTTAAAATAAGACCAAGTTGGTTGTTGAATATTCCGAAATTTCTGCATTTATCCAAACAAACCAGGCAAGATGATGATCTAGAAATTTAAGGATTTTTATACACACAAATCTATCCATCTTCTCCTTGTTCAATGAAGGGAAATCCATTTTCCGATGATTTTGAGGTTCAAAAATGCTACTATGATGATATGTTCTATGAATCGGTCCACAGGTAGGTTACTTTTTGACTGAGCCAAAAGATTTGTGGTATGTCCCGAATATATGGCCCAGCTCCTGGTGGCATGTTTGTAAGTGTCTTGTCAGCGAGGTTTTCCTGGTGAAGGTTTTCTCACAATGCCGACATCCATACGGTCGATAGCCAGTATGGCCTCGTTTATGCCTGACTAGAGAGGAAGACTTGCGTATGCGGGTTAATAACCAACTCGGTTCTTCCTAGAGCTTAGACGGTACTTACATCCACAAAGGATTGGTGGCATCCTACGAAATCGCAGTGATATGGCCTCTCGCCAGTGTGCGATCGGTAGTGGATGATTAGTGTTGAGCGTTGGATAAACTCTCTCATACATCCCTTCCAGGAGCATTTGTAGGGACGCTCTCCGGTATGTATCCGCTGGTGCCTCAGGAGATCGGGCTTCCTAGTAAACGACTTTCCACATCCCTTCCATAAACAATAGTGTGCGCCTTTCTGATAGCTTAGCTCTCTCGTGAAAATTGGTGTGGTGGTGGGGGTCGTGGTGATGTCCGGGTTCAGGAGGAGTTTTAGATCCATTCTGCGCTTGAGAGCACCGTTCAAATATTCCGTGGCGTATTTCCACGATGCCAACTATTTATATTCCAGAGACGGTTGGCTACTGCAATGGGCAGGGCAGTGGGTAGGACTGAACCGATACCAAAATAGCCGGACTAAATGGGATCTCTTCACAAAGTTTCCCGATATCGTTAGGATAAACTAAATATAGAAAAGGAAGTGTCGGCCTGTAAGTCGAAGCAGAGCCTTGGTAACCCAATTTTCACAATGATATACAATGCTAATCAACGAAGATTGGTCTGATTCGGATCCAATCCTTCGCCATGTCACCAGAGAAATCGCGACAGCACGGTACGTATGCTGACTTCAATGATCGAGAATTTGTCAGGTCGCATTGGATCCCAGTTGCCATTTTGACTCAAAATCTTCGCAAGTAACGAGCTTGCAAGTCGGGGCTGATACATTCAACAACAGCTACTCCATTTAAGATATGTTTGTCCCTAAACGATGATGTGAACAGACATAGGTTGCGCTGTGATTTTTCCTCCGAAAAAGGCAGTTCTCGCTCCATTCTATGCTTTGTTGTGAAATTCCCATTTTATCCGTCTACCATAGAGTACTGCTGCCCCTGCATGCCTGACCGTGCAGCGTGACAATAATCTTAGTTCCCTTGACGTCACAGCTTCTTGGGATTTCATGTCTCCCGAAATTGTTCCGTCGATGGGGAGGGAGGTTATCGCGTCGGTCATGGATGCCAAAGACTCTGATGATCGCTATTCGGCTCGAACTATCTAGAACTGGGGTCAGATTCCTTACTCTAACCTTAAATTCTGCTTGGTGGAGATTTCTGGTGCGCGGCAATTGGATACTCGAAATCGCAAAAATCGGAGAGTACATTGATTGGCTGCGTGCTTTACTTCTTTTGTCAACAAACGAGTCATTACATATGTGTGGTATCAATATATACATGTGAAACTCCGAGAAATTGCTAATTAGTGGAATTAATAATTATGGAACAAATACGTTTCTACAAGGCGATCTATTCTATCTCTGAGCGAGCTTGCTTCTTGCTGCCTAGAATATTGAGTAAATCGCGTTCTTTGATTGGTTTTGGTGCAAAGGCATCAAATCCGGCATCCACACAGGCCTGCTGGTATTCCGAGGTTGTGTTCGCTGTCAATGCCACTATCTGTCCTGAAAACCAAGTCTCTCCCGCATCGCCCGCCCAGCCTCGAGTCCTCCCATCAGGGGCATGTGGATGTCCAATAAGGCTATATCATAGTCAGGGGACCGCTCCACAGCCTCGACCGCTTCCAACCCGTTGTTCGCGGTGGTCACATCGTACCCATTCTTGGTGAGCAGTCGGGCTGCCAATTTTTGACAGATCAGATTGTCCTCAGCAAGGCTAGATCATGGGACGCCAGGTTAGTGGATGGTCTTCCAAGCGATGTGTAGTGTGCAAGCGCCAGCAAATGGACAAATGTTGAATGGAATGGCAACTTACATGACTTTTCCGTGATGGCTGGCTGTTGGTTCCATCGGCGATCCCCTCGAGTTGGATTCTACCCCGAGTGGCTGACCCCTGTTCTTGTTTGGTTTTGTGCGTGGCTGCTTCGATTTCCCCTTCTTGCGGGTGATCTCTGGTGTGCTGGGCCTGATGATGGGGGCTGACCCCTCAGAATGTGGCTGGCTCTCTGGAGGGCTTGTATTCTCATCCAAAGGGCTCTCTGGCTGGTATGATGGAGAGGGCGAGAGGACGAGGATGATGAGGGATGGTCTGGGGACCGTTTGAACTGCAACTCAAAGCTAAACTGAGTGCCGATCCTGGTGTCGGAAGTGGAGATCAACTTGCCGCCCAGCTTCTGGATCATGATCCGAGTCAGAGTTAGTGAGATTCCTTTCATCCCAAACTGATCCCCCATCGAGCCGTTCCCTTGTGCCAGCGGGTCAAAGTCAACGGCTAGGTAGTGCGAGGGGATCACCTTGTTTGGGCACTGGATGAGGTACTTGATGATGGCGCACTCCGCATCCTCCTTGACTAGCACCACATCCACTCGCATCAAGGCCTCCTCGTGGTCATCGATGCTAGTCGAGTCTGACAAGAGGCATCCCAGCCGATGGATCACCAGCTGGAGGGCACTAGGGTCGCACACAACCCTCACCTGGCCAGAGCCTGTGAGCGTGGAGGTGAGCTGATACTTGCTCCCTTCCATTGGAGATGTCAGGTGGTTGATTGTGGCAAGCAACTCTGCCAGGCTGATCGTTCTCTCGTTCAGCACCAGGTCGTTGTCGTGCAGATTGGCCAAATCCAGCACTTCATTGACCAGTTCGCTGAGGAACTTTGAGGAGCAGAGGATGTTCTCCATCTCCTCTGAAGGCTCGTCCTCATCCTCCATCTGTTCCATCAGCAACCGAGCATACCCGCCAATCGCATGGACCGGGTTCCGGATCTCGTGGCACAGATACAACAAGATGTCCCCCTTGGACTTGTCCGCTTTCTCCGCCTTGTTCTTCGCATTCCACAGGTCGATTGCCGCCTGCTTCTTCGCCGAGATATCGCGGAATGTGACCACCTGTGCATAGTTTGACCCGATCACAGTCTGTGCACTGAAGTTTGCCTCGGCAAAGAACTGCGACCCATTCTTGCAGGTGATGGTGACTTCGCGCATCCCTGGCTCAATCACCAAGCGGGTTACACTGCCTGTCCACTGGGCGATGTTGATGACATCCTTGATGGCAAGCTCGGAGGAACTACTGATATCATCAGAGGTATAGCCTGTCCGGGACAAGGCGTAAGCGTTGGCGCCGGTTATCTTACCATCGCGGTTGAACAGCAAGAGCGGATCGGTGATGGACATCAGGATGGCCTTGCTATTGGTAGCCATATCGGTAACCAAAGCATTGGAATCTTGAAGCATTTTGCTTCTAATGGATACCAACTCTTTGGCCTTGAGGTACTTTTTGGTTAAGATGAAGAGAATGATGGTAGAAAATATGGTACAAAGAATGATCGCGAAGAAGAGGGAAGATTTGGTTTTGCTTGGGAAAAAAGGAAGCGGGGGGGAATAACAAGAAATATGCCATTCACGATCGCCAAACGAAAGCTCCTCTCTGTATTCGAAGATATCGCCGGGAAGTTCTTCCTTTCCGTTATTGCTGTAGATCATATAGTCATTGCCGGTTTTATCAATGATCCGAATGTAGTTTCCATCGGAGATATTGATCGCATTCGTGAGTATATTCTGGATACTCACACTCAGACTAACCAATCCAAGTACATTTTCGTGGACTTTGGTGTGGTTATTTCTGAAAGTACTATAGTCGCCTTTGTCAGTAAGGTAGAGGTTTACCAGCACAGGCAGGTATATTCGAATCCCGTCGAACCCCATGAGCTTAAACTCACTGATTGGAGAGACTGCAGTTTTTAAGGTCCCCAATGCCTTCAGGATTGTGTCCGATCGATTTGTTTGAAGCACATCAATCCCTGAAAATTCAAGTTAGCCACGTTTCAGGAGATCTGATCCAGGTTATTCGTGTATAATTAGTGCATACCAATATGTTCAGTATCATACATTACTCCATACAAGATTGGATAGTAGTAAGGTTGCATTGGACTTGGGGTTTTCAACAACATTGACGATGTCTCTTGAACAATAGTGATATTAATGCCGTTTTGTGCTTCCCATTCTTCTCTTTCGTGTTGTTTCACTTGTGGTTGCTAAACAATAAACTATGAGTGATATGAATGGCTAGCTTCAATGTTTGAGGAGGCAGCCTTACCCAAGCCAATGCATACTTCAAACTATCTTTAGTTGCATAGCTGGTGAATGTTGAGAACATCTCGTAAGTCATCCCCTGCCCTACCGAGCTCACAAAGTAGGCGTGGTTACTCAAGTCGTTGATCAGTCGAGACAGGGTGCTCTTCAATATGTTGGTGCTCTGTTGGCAATTACTTGCCAGTTTTTCTTGCATGGATTGCCTGTCCATGCGGGAAGAATAGTAAAACAGGTTGCCACCAACTACTGAGGTTACTATAAACCAGGCTGCACAAACTAAAAAGAGTTTGTATCGTTGAAATCGGGTTTTCCTGGGTTTGTGTACGCAATCTTGCGGTTCTTGGTAACTTGTATCCTTCTCATTTTCAAGGATTTCATCAGGGTCATCGTTTAGTATGTCAAAAAATGTTGTGCCTGTATGCGAGCCTTTCCGCGATATAGCAGGGATTGGCATGAACGAAACGGTGGATGTCGTTGGCGCAAAATTCTGAAAACGTGCTAGAGACTCTGTCAGGTACTTATAAATGCCAATAGAGTTTGCTGAGGTTGTATGTGGCCTTATGAGTTACCAAGTTTAGTCAGTCATGAATTATGGTAATCGATATAGAATTGTAGGGGAATTGTAGGGGAATTGCTGATTGCCATCGCAGTAGAGTTGGTGGAGTATTGAAAATGGTTAAATGAGGTTAGATACAGGGCTGTGATATTTCCCATGCCAATCATCGATCGATCACTTGCATTCGTGGGTGCACAATAAATATGGAGGGGATTTGGATTTAGACTGTTTTCATCTATCCAGAAATGGTTAAACTACTGGTCAGAGTTGGTGCTACTTCACAAATGAAATTTTGTACATCCTAAATTATATACACATTAAGATTAAAGAATTCATGCATATCTAGAATATCGTGTTGTCTGCGGTTTTTTGCGTTACATGAAAGCCATAGCTAGCCACTCTTGGGTTTTGAAACTTCCTTTGATTCGTAGCTACGTTGCGTCAACAGGGTGAGTAACTCCTGTTCCTTAATCGGTTTTGGTGCGAAGGCATCAAATCCGGCATCCACACAGGCCTGCTGGTATTCCGAGGTTGTGTTCGCTGTCAATGCCACTATCTGTCCTGAAAACCCAAGTCTCTCCCGCATCGCCCGCCCAGCCTCGAGTCCTCCCATCAGGGGCATGTGGATGTCCAATAAGGCTATATCATAGTCAGGGGACCGCTCCACAGCCTCGACCGCTTCCAACCCGTTGTTCGCGGTGGTCACATCGTACCCATTCTTGGTGAGCAGTCGGGCTGCCAATTTTTGACAGATCAGATTGTCCTCAGCAAGGCTAGATCATGGGACGCCAGGTTAGTGGACGGTCTTCCAAGCGATGTGTAGTATGCAAGCGCCAGCAAATGGACAGATCTCGCAAGACAAATGTTGAATGGAATGGCAACTTACATGACTTTTCCGTGATGGCTGGCTGTTGGTTCCATCGGCGATCCCCTCGAGTTGGATTCTACCCCGAGTGGCTGACCCCTGTTCTTGTTTGGTTTTGTGCGTGGCTGCTTCGATTTCCCCTTCTTGCGGGTGATCTCTGGTGTGCTGGGCCTGATGATAGGGACTGACCCCTCGGAATGTGGCTGGCTCTCTGGAGGGCTTGTATTCTCATCCAAAGGGCTCTCTGGCTGGTATGATGGAGAGGGCGAGGGCGAGGGCGAGGGCGAGGACGAGGACGAGGATGATGAGGGATGGTCTGGGGACCGTTTGAACTGCAACTCAAAGCTAAACTGAGTGCCGATCCTGGTGTCGGAAGTGGAGATCAACTTGCCACCCAGCTTCTGGATCATGATCCGAGTCAAAGTTAGTGAGATTCCTTTCATCCCAAACTGATCCCCCATCGAGCCGTTCCCTTGTGCCAGCGGGTCAAAGTCAACGGCTAGGTAGTGCGAGGGGATCACCTTGTTTGGGCACTGGATGAGGTACTTGATGATGGCGCACTCCGCATCCTCCTTGACTAGCACCACATCCACTCGCATCAAGGCCTCCTCGTGGTCATCGATGCTAGTCGAGTCTGACAAGAGGCATCCCAGCCGATGGATCACCAGCTGGAGGGCACTAGGGTCGCACACAACCCTCACCTGGCCAGAGCCTGTGAGCGTGGAGGTGAGCTGATACTTGCTCCCTTCCATTGGAGATGTCAGGTGGTTGATTGTGGCAAGCAACTCTGCCAGGCTGATCGTTCTCTCGTTCAACACCAGGTCATTGTCGTGCAGATTGGCCAAATCCAGCACTTCATTGACCAGTTCGCTGAGGAACTTTGAGGAGCAGAGGATGTTCTCCATCTCCTCTGAAGGCTCGTCCTCATCTTCCATCTGTTCCATCAGCAACCGAGCATACCCGCCAATCGCATGGACCGGGTTCCGGATCTCGTGGCACAGATACAACAAGATGTCCCCCTTGGACTTGTCCGCTTTCTCCGCCTTGTCCTTCGCATTCCACAGATCGATTGCCGCCTGCTTCTTCGCCGAGATATCGCGGAATGTGACCACCTGTGCATAGTTTGACCCGATCACAGTCTGTGCACTGAAGTTCGCCTCGGCAAAGAACTGCGACCCATTCTTGCAGGTGATGGTGACTTCGCGCATCCCTGGCTCAATCACCAAGCGGGTTACACTGCCTGTCCACTGGGCGATGTTGATGACATCCTTGATGGCAAGCTCGGAGGAACTACTGATATCATCAGAGGTATAGCCTGTCCTGGACAAGGCGTAAGCGTTGGCGCCGGTTATCTTACCATCGCGGTTGAACAGCAAGAGCGGGTCGGTGATGGACATCAGGATGGCTTTGCTATTGGTAGCCAAGTTCTTCACTAGGGCATTGGAAAGATGAAGCTTTTGGTTTCCAAGGAAAACTTCCTTCCTGGCCTTAAGGTACCTCCTTGTGAATACGAAAAGTAATATGGTGGAGAAAATAATGCAAAATAGGATGGACAATAACAAGAGCAGCTGGGTAGTTGAAGTTAGAAAACTAGGCTTATAAGAATAACACTCAATTATCCATTCCTGGCCGCAGAAAGCCATGTCTGTGGATATCGCTTTTTGGAGAAAATCCTCAGAATCATGAATCTCACCGCCAGTGCGGTACACGGTGGAGTTGTCATAGAGATTTACTATTCTGATCCATGATTTTCCCACCGGAGTAAGGAACGGTTCCATTTTTTCAGCTATCGATGATTCATCGACTGTAATGGAGAATAGGCCAAGCGGGAGGGAGTATGGACCCTTGGCTGCTGTTGTATTCTCTGAGTGATCTGTCGTAGCGGTGAGACCTGCATCAATCGGAAAATAGATGCCGATTACACCGCTCCTACTATACAGCATGTCAGCAAAAGTGACGAGTCTTGGTTTTCTAGTAGTCAAGATTTCATGTATAGCCGCGCTCCCATTCGTCTGCAGTAAATCGAGACCTATGTGTAAAGTTGGGTATGTAGCACTTCAAGGGCTTGAATAAGAGCGTTTACCTTTATATGTGCTTGGTACTCCTAATACACTATGAAGAGGAAGGTACATGGTCCTGGGTGCACTCGGTACAAATTCAAATGTATTTCCCCGTTTCATGAATGTTGAAATGGTGCAGTTGCTATTTTGCTCCCATTCCTCTCGCTCGTGGTGAAAAACCAGCGGATACTATTTAGATGATACGAGTGAAGCTTAGAGTGAAGTTCGCATCAAGTTACACGTATGATAGTCAACCCACCCAACTCGAGGAATAATTGTAATTGTTCCGGGCCACAAGCTCAGAAAAACTTTGAAAAATCTCTTGGGTCATTGCTTGATTCACTGCATGGACAAAGTTGGAATAGCTTTCAAAGTCATTCGCCAGTTGCATCAGAACAGATCTAACGCCGTAGTTGTTTTGTTCGCAGTTTTGATATAGTTGGCTCCGTACACGCTCATGATCTAGGTGTAGACCGTAGATGAATACACAGGTACCAACTGCAGTGATCAGAAGAAACCATGTCAAACAAATCAAAAACAACTTGTGGTTCAGTTGAAGCCGAAGTATGCAGGTACGTCCTTTGGGCTTTTCATTGAATGAGTCTGTCAAGGGTTTGGACGTCTTCCAATTCAATACGTTGTCTGCGTTTTGGTCTAGCAGTACATCAATGAACGCTGTTTCATAATTGGGCTCGTTTCTATCGTTATATAGCTGGGACATTTTCGCGTGCATTAATCGACCATTGCTCGCTGGTGGCATAAATAAATTCAACAGTACGAAAGCAAAACGAGGAATGGCAGCTTGGTAATAGTATCATGCAATCCAAATGGAACTTCACTTTTATATATCACGAGCTGTAACACCCATCCACCAATCAAGCCTGGAAGCAGCGTTTAGGGTTGTGGATCGATCGATAAGGTTATGGTAATGGCAGTAGTAGTGGTAGAAAGTAGAAGGTAGTACCACCTTCCAATCGCATGTAGACTTATGGTACAGAATCAATTTACTTATTGACGTGGGAGTTATCGTTCGGTACAGTGCGCCTAGTTGGTTCAGATTTTTATTTGGAAATGGCTACTTGTGGCTGTTCGCAGCGGTCGACCAATGACGCGGAGTGATCAGGGGGGATTCATGTTTATGGGTAGATTGTATTCGTGTTGTATTCGGGTAGACTCCACACTGTGGGAGATAAGTCTTTCCATGCTTGATTTAGTACCGTGGTGAATCGGATTTGATCCGTGACATATTGCTGATACAATTTGGTAACGAAGGTTGTATTCTGGTGATAAAACTGCAATTCCCTCCAAAGACAGTATTGAATGAAGATATCCCGTTCTTTGGCATCGTGAAGCTCCTTCCGGTCCTGAAGACTCCTTAGAGTTTGCGAAGTAAATGGTTTGTCTATCGTGAGGGAATTACCTGCGAGACCACCTCAGTTAGCCGCTGAATCTCTTTGGTCGGGCCATTAGAACCGCGAAGTTGGTCGATTTTGCCTTGGTTGGCTTTGATTCGGCTGGCCAGTGTTTCTGTCCCACTTGAGATCAATTTCTCCTTGCGATCCAGTAATTCCTGGCGAGAATACCGGTTTAGCTTACGAAGCCATCTTAGCTGGATAGTAGTTACCTTGAACGCAAGCACAATCTCCTTCTGACGCCTTAGATGGTCGACTACACCACTAACCGAAGAATCGACCTAGTACTAGTGTTATCACTCACTCATTCAAACCATCGTGTGAAACCAGCTGGACATACTGCTTCTTTCATTATAGCGCTCACTCGAATGAATGAATCAGCTACTGTGTTGAGCCCGCTGATGATCTGAGGACATTCGAGACAGCCAGAATCGTGACATGGGCTTTCCCCCAATGCCCTAGTATATCAGCGAACATTTAGTTATGCATAGCCAATCAGGATGAGGGCGAAATCGAACTAGCTTACACTAGTATCCTGCTGTAATGTTCCATATCTTCGGAGGAGCCTGGATGGATTTAGTACGACGGTGATTTCGCGTAAAGCCGGAGAATGAGATGCAAACCTTCTTGTCGTTTGGCGATGCGCTCCATCAATAGACATTGGTTGGTATAATATTCAACCGAAGCATCTAAGCGCTCTCGTAGCTTCCTTAACTTTTCTTCTAAATCATGGGGCACCGCGGCCTTGATTTGATCCGTAACCTCTATCTTTGAGAACTCCTCTTCTACATCGACGGTATTTAACTTCCGGTAAGCTTCCATACTCTTTAGGTAATGGAAGAATTAGTATCCCGGACACATGGTGAAGATCATGAGCAATGTGCGTATTTACGGTCGGTTCAGTGAGAAATGCAACAGTTATGTTGTCATTCTTTAGAACTGGATGGCGTGCAATGAAGTTGATAAATCTGGACAGCCCTTTGCGTCTCCTCTCAAGGAACGTCTTGTCCCCTAATAATGCGTGTAAGGTTAAAATATCATGTCGAGTCAATGGCTCCTTTGCATACCTCCGATCTTTTTGGGTGGCAGTGTAGGCAACATCCGGGATGGGTATCGTTTTGTCAATATTTCCAAAAGCCACCAAAAGTCTTTGTACCTTCGGGTTACTGATGAGAGGTGTTGCTAGAGGCGGTTGAGTATAGTGATAAATCGATTGGGGTGGATCAAGGACGTCCTACTTTGGATTCTAGAATGTAGTTCACATGCTTGAAGATCACTCCGCCTTTCTGTAGAGAGATTTGTACCGAGATCAAGTCTTTATCGTCTAATAAGTGCAGAGCTTCTGAGCTATGTGAAGCGGGGGAGGGTCTGCTGATCGAAGTGATTTTGTCTGTCGGTTCAACGTTGGAGTCTGTGGCACCTGCCGGATTGGAAAGCCTCGGTAGCAGAGGTATAGGCAAATCTGAATGTGCCACCGATTAAGAACTTGTCCGCCGCTGAATGAACTGAAAGAAGATTATTTGCCTTGTTTGTGTGAGACAATGCTCTCGAGTGACACCTCTACATGTGAAACAGCGATTAGTGTCGTGGATAACTTGTTTGCACTAGATGAACACATACCCATGTTTTTTTGGGCAAGGGCAACTAACACGAGGATCACATCAAACGCCTTGCGATCAATGTTGGATTCGCCATATGGAAGGGTGATCGCCAGTATCTACGTTTCGTAATTTTAACATCACCCTTCTTCTGAGTACGCAGTCATATATATCGCCTTACCTTCTCAATCATGCCAGCGGTCAACCCGGACGCACCAAGTACTCTATGAAGAGCATCTATAGTGACATAGCCTTCTTTGGTTTTGACCATGTTGAAAACGTCCGAGTACATTGGTGCCAGGCTTACACCGACTATTAAGGCAATCGGGTTCACTGTTCGAGCTATTAACTCATTGTACTCGTTAAACAACACTTACCAAGCAAGTTATCGAGGATCAGACCATTACTATGTGGCCCCCACGGATTCGACAACTCATTGAATGTTGCTTCTATAGGAGCGGTCGCGAAAAACGAGGTCGGATTGGAAGGTGCATTCCCCGCCTCTATTGGAAAAAAGGTTTT